>CM036658.1:35583003-35824044 GCA_020746105.1 Trogon surrucura | reverse complement strand
GAGACCCACATGGTTAACCAGGGAACTGCTGGGCAAACTCAAGTGGAAGAAGAGTTTATAGATCGTGGAAGGAGGGGCTGGCCGCTTGGGTGGAATACAAGACTGTTGTCAGAGGATGTTAGGGAGTCAACTAGGAAAGCTAAGGCCTCCTTGGAATTAAACGTTGCAAGGGAGGTCAAGGACAACAGAAAGGGCTTCTTCAAATACATTGGCGACAAAACTAGCACTAGAGGCAATGTAGGCCCACTGGTAACTGAGGTGGGTGCCCTGGTGATGCAAGATACAAAGAAGGCAGAGTTGCTGGATGCCTTCTTTTCCTCTGCCTGTACTGCTGGAGACTGTCCTCAGGAGCCCCAGGGCCCTGAGGCCTCAGAGGAAGTGAGGATAAAGGAGGGGTTTGCCTTGGTTGATGAGGGCTGGGTTAGGGATCAGTTAGGCAATCTGAACATCCACAGATTCCTGCTCCTGTAACCCTCTCGCCATTGATATCCTGCCGATTATACCAAGTAATGTGAGGGGAGCTCCATTCTCAGTCAATCAGTCAATCCAGTTAAACTGCATTTATTAACAAATGAAAACTCAGAGAAATTTACAGGTTCTGATACCACTTGAGAAGAGCGATTACTACACTATACCCGATTCCAAGCTTAAAGTAAAGATGTGAATTGCAAATGCTTTCACCAAAACAAAGATGAGGCGCTCAATTTTGAGAAGTTACTTTGGCTGGCCTCCAGACCCCAGGTGAAGGTTATGGCCTCACTGCAGAACCTGCTCCACCACAGCCCTGGCAAGATCCCAATTTAAAGCTGCGTCGGATCCGAACTGTTGACAATCAAAGTCATGTTGGCCTCCCGTTGGCGGTTTTGATGTAGAGTAGGATCATTTCTGACGCCAGCCGCAGGGCAGCGAGGACTCTGCTTCCTTGTAGAGTGTGCTACCAGTCCCTGCGCCGGGCAGGACTGCGGGATCGGCTCCTTGTGGCCTGCCGTTCCCTGGAGGAAAGCCAGCCTCCTCGCCGATGGCGAGCATGGATCAGAGCTCGCCCCTCTTCACGCTCAATCCTCCTGAGCCGTTCCTGCTGATCTGGGACCTCTGTTCCTGCTCTTCTGTGGGACCTCTGCTCGGATTGGCTCCATGTGGCCTGAGGTTCCCTGAAGGAAACCTGGCGTCGTTGCTGCTGGTGCTCACGCCTCCCAGAATTAGCTGGACTCTGCTCTTCGAGCCTCAGAGCTTGCTGCTCATGATGGCGGCTCCTCCTTTGCTGCTCCTGCTGCGCTGGGCGCAGAGGGCTGCGGGACCTGTGCCGGGATCGGCTCCCTGTGGTCCGCCGAACCCTGGAGGAAACCCATCCTCCTCGCTGACGGTGACCACCCCTCCGTGAGGAGGCTGGGACATCGCCTTGGTGCCTTGGAGCTCGGCTCAGTTCAAGAGCGGTTTCCTGAGCCCTGCTCTGCTGACTTCTCCCAGTGCTTGAGGAGGACTGGGCATGCTGAGGCCTGCTGTGGGCATTGTGGTGCCTCCTCGGGGACCTGCTTCGTCCACTCTCTAGGGCCCTGGCCTGGCCACTGCCGTGGGATCTGCCAAACGACCTGCCATGCTGGTGGCCTGAGGCAGGCTGCTGGCTCCTTTCCACAGAAGGAGAGCGAGATCTCTCTTCTGGAGTACTGTGGGCAGAGCTGCTGCTCTGCCGGGAGTGGACCACCACACGGATACCCTCTCCCAGGTAGCACGAGAGTGACTGGAACGGGTAATGGCAGATGGGGCACACTTGTCTTATTTCAGACCAGTCCAGTAGGCAGGAAGAACAGAAAATGTGCCTGCAGCAGTCCATGGAGGCTGGGGTGGTGATGGTGTCCCAGCACATTGGGCACTTCTGTTCCTCTGAAGGATCCGGTGGTGGTGCGTGGGGCACCTGGTCGGTGCCATCAGCAGGGGAAGGCTCTGACAGATCCGCTGGCAGTGCCTGGGGCACCTGGTCGGTGCCATCAGCAGGGGAAGACTCTGAAGGATCCGGTGGCAGTGCCTGGGGCACCTGGTCGGTGCCGTCAGTTGGGGAAGACTCCGACGGATCCGGTGCCGGTGCCTGGGGCACCTGGTCCGTGTCGTCAGCAGGGGAAGACTCTAGAGGATCAGGTGCCGGTGCCTGGGGCACCTGGTCCCTGCCGTCAGCAGAGGAAGACTCTGACAGATCCGGTGCTGGTGCCTGGGGCACCTGGTCGGTGCCGCCAGCAGGGGAAGAGGTGTCATTTCCTTGCACGCCTTCCTCCGATGACATCTCGCGCTGCAAACACAAGAGGCAGAAAGAAGCTGATGACCTGTCCTAGAGATACCAGCAGCACGAAGCAGGAGCGCTGTGGAAGGGGAGCGCTGAAGGTTGCCCGCTCTGCCTCGGGCCTGCGCTTGTGCTGCCACAAAGGCCCGGGCCCGCCCCGGGACAGCAGGGTGACAGCAGGGGTGCCTCTGCGTGTTCGTGCTCTCAGGGCCGGGTTGTGGCTGACCTCTCCGACACACTTGCAGGCAGGAGCTGGGAAGGCAGGGAAGCAGTTCCCGGCCTCTCAGCAAGAGCGGAACGAGCCTGGGGGTGCGACTGGTTTGGCCCAGTACCCTGGACCTGGCCGGTGTCCCCCGTCGGGCAGATCCGCTCTGTGTCCTCCAAAGGGAGCCCGCGGGATAGGGGTCCTTCGTCCCTCCACCTGCACACGTCTATCTCCGACAGACGAGCACAGCAGTGTGACCCTTCAGGGTTGCCCCACGCCACTAAATGCTTGATGCCAGCGAGGTAACCATGACTCTCTGATGACATCACAAAGAATTCAGGGACCACACCCAGAAGCCCCAGTGCAGGGCCCCAACCCTGGACTTCGGCAGGGCCAGCTTTGGCCTTTTCAAGCAATTGCTAGGGGAAAGCTCCTGGGACAGGATACTGGAAGGTAAAGGTGCTCAAGACAGTTGGCTAATATTCAAGGACCACTTCTTCCAAGCTCAAGATCAGTGCATCCCAGCAGGTAGGAAGTCAAGAAAGAGAGCCAGGAGACCCACATGGTTAACCAGGGAACTGCTGGGCAAACTCAAGTGGAAGAAGAGTTTATAGATCGTGGAAGGAGGGGCTGGCCGCTTGGGTGGAATACAAGACTGTTGTCAGAGGATGTTAGGGAGTCAACTAGGAAAGCTAAGGCCTCCTTGGAATTAAACGTTGCAAGGGAGGTCAAGGACAACAGAAAGGGCTTCTTCAAATACATTGGCGACAAAACTAGCACTAGAGGCAATGTAGGCCCACTGGTAACTGAGGTGGGTGCCCTGGTGATGCAAGATACAAAGAAGGCAGAGTTGCTGGATGCCTTCTTTTCCTCTGCCTGTACTGCTGGAGACTGTCCTCAGGAGCCCCAGGGCCCTGAGGCCTCAGAGGAAGTGAGGATAAAGGAGGGGTTTGCCTTGGTTGATGAGGGCTGGGTTAGGGATCAGTTAGGCAATCTGAACATCCACAGATTCCTGCTCCTGTAACCCTCTCGCCATTGATATCCTGCCGATTATACCAAGTAATGTGAGGGGAGCTCCATTCTCAGTCAATCAGTCAATCCAGTTAAACTGCATTTATTAACAAATGAAAACTCAGAGAAATTTACAGGTTCTGATACCACTTGAGAAGAGCGATTACTACACTATACCCGATTCCAAGCTTAAAGTAAAGATGTGAATTGCAAATGCTTTCACCAAAACAAAGATGAGGCGCTCAATTTTGAGAAGTTACTTTGGCTGGCCTCCAGACCCCAGGTGAAGGTTATGGCCTCACTGCAGAACCTGCTCCACCACAGCCCTGGCAAGATCCCAATTTAAAGCTGCGTCGGATCCGAACTGTTGACAATCAAAGTCATGTTGGCCTCCCGTTGGCGGTTTTGATGTAGAGTAGGATCATTTCTGACGCCAGCCGCAGGGCAGCGAGGACTCTGCTTCCTTGTAGAGTGTGCTACCAGTCCCTGCGCCGGGCAGGACTGCGGGATCGGCTCCTTGTGGCCTGCCGTTCCCTGGAGGAAAGCCAGCCTCCTCGCCGATGGCGAGCATGGATCAGAGCTCGCCCCTCTTCACGCTCAATCCTCCTGAGCCGTTCCTGCTGATCTGGGACCTCTGTTCCTGCTCTTCTGTGGGACCTCTGCTCGGATTGGCTCCATGTGGCCTGAGGTTCCCTGAAGGAAACCTGGCGTCGTTGCTGCTGGTGCTCACGCCTCCCAGAATTAGCTGGACTCTGCTCTTCGAGCCTCAGAGCTTGCTGCTCATGATGGCGGCTCCTCCTTTGCTGCTCCTGCTGCGCTGGGCGCAGAGGGCTGCGGGACCTGTGCCGGGATCGGCTCCCTGTGGTCCGCCGAACCCTGGAGGAAACCCATCCTCCTCGCTGACGGTGACCACCCCTCCGTGAGGAGGCTGGGACATCGCCTTGGTGCCTTGGAGCTCGGCTCAGTTCAAGAGCGGTTTCCTGAGCCCTGCTCTGCTGACTTCTCCCAGTGCTTGAGGAGGACTGGGCATGCTGAGGCCTGCTGTGGGCATTGTGGTGCCTCCTCGGGGACCTGCTTCGTCCACTCTCTAGGGCCCTGGCCTGGCCACTGCCGTGGGATCTGCCAAACGACCTGCCATGCTGGTGGCCTGAGGCAGGCTGCTGGCTCCTTTCCACAGAAGGAGAGCGAGATCTCTCTTCTGGAGTACTGTGGGCAGAGCTGCTGCTCTGCCGGGAGTGGACCACCACACGGATACCCTCTCCCAGGTAGCACGAGAGTGACTGGAACGGGTAATGGCAGATGGGGCACACTTGTCTTATTTCAGACCAGTCCAGTAGGCAGGAAGAACAGAAAATGTGCCTGCAGCAGTCCATGGAGGCTGGGGTGGTGATGGTGTCCCAGCACATTGGGCACTTCTGTTCCTCTGAAGGATCCGGTGGTGGTGCGTGGGGCACCTGGTCGGTGCCATCAGCAGGGGAAGACTCTGACAGATCCGCTGGCAGTGCCTGGGGCACCTGGTCGGTGCCATCAGCAGGGGAAGACTCTGAAGGATCCGGTGGCAGTGCCTGGGGCACCTGGTCGGTGCCGTCAGTTGGGGAAGACTCCGACGGATCCGGTGCCGGTGCCTGGGGCACCTGGTCCGTGTCATCAGCAGGGGAAGACTCTAGAGGATCAGGTGCCGGTGCCTGGGGCACCTGGTCCCTGCCGTCAGCAGAGGAAGACTCTGACAGATCCGGTGCTGGTGCCTGGGGCACCTGGTCGGTGCCGCCAGCAGGGGAAGAGGTGTCATTTCCTTGCACGCCTTCCTCCGATGACATCTCGCGCTGCAAACACAAGAGGCAGAAAGAAGCTGATGACCTGTCCTAGAGATACCAGCAGCACGAAGCAGGAGCGCTGTGGAAGGGGAGCGCTGAAGGTTGCCCGCTCTGCCTCGGGCCTGCGCTTGTGCTGCCACAAAGGCCCGGGCCCGCCCCGGGACAGCAGGGTGACAGCAGGGGTGCCTCTGCGTGTTCGTGCTCTCAGGGCCGGGTTGTGGCTGACCTCTCCGACACACTTGCAGGCAGGAGCTGGGAAGGCAGGGAAGCAGTTCCCGGCCTCTCAGCAAGAGCGGAACGAGCCTGGGGGTGCGACTGGTTTGGCCCAGTACCCTGGACCTGGCCGGTGTCCCCCGTCGGGCAAATCCGCTCTGTGTCCTCCAAAGGGAGCCCGCGGGATAGGGGTCCTTCGTCCCTCCACCTGCACACGTCTATCTCTGACAGACGAGCACAGCAGTGTGACCCTTCAGGGTTGCCCCACGCCACTAAATGCTTGATGCCAGCGAGGTAACCATGACTCTCTGATGACATCACAAAGAATTCAGGGACCACACCCAGAAGCCCCAGTGCAGGGCCCCAACCCTGGACTTCGGCAGGGCCAGCTTTGGCCTTTTCAAGCAATTGCTAGGGGAAAGCTCCTGGGACAGGATACTGGAAGGTAAAGGTGCTCAAGACAGTTGGCTAATATTCAAGGACCACTTCTTCCAAGCTCAAGATCAGTGCATCCCAGCAGGTAGGAAGTCAAGAAAGTGAGCCAGGAGACCCACATGGTTAACCAGGGAACTGCTGGGCAAACTCAAGTGGAAGAAGAGTTTATAGATCGTGGAAGGAGGGGCTGGCCGCTTGGGTGGAATACAAGACTGTTGTCAGAGGATGTTAGGGAGTCAACTAGGAAAGCTAAGGCCTCCTTGGAATTAAACGTTGCAAGGGAGGTCAAGGACAACAGAAAGGGCTTCTTCAAATACACTGGCGACAAAACTAGCACTAGAGGCAATGTAGGCCCACTGGTAACTGAGGTGGGTGCCCTGGTGATGCAAGATACAAAGAAGGCAGAGTTGCTGGATGCCTTCTTTTCCTCTGCCTGTACTGCTGGAGACTGTCCTCAGGAGCCCCAGGGTCCTGAGGCCTCAGAGGAAGTGAGGATAAAGGAGGGGTTTGCCTTGGTTGATGAGGGCTGGGTTAGGGATCAGTTAGGCAATCTGAACATCCACAGATTCCTGCTCCTGTAACCCTCTCGCCATTGATATCCTGCCGATTATACCAAGTAATGTGATGGGAGCTCCATTCTCAGTCAATCAGTCAATCCAGTTAAACTGCATTTATTGACAAATGAAAACTCAGAGAAATTTACAGGTTCTGATACCACTTGAGAAGAGCGATTACTACACTATACCCGATTCCAAGCTTAAAGTAAAGATGTGAATTGCAAATGCTTTCACCAAAACAAAGATGAGGCGCTCAATTTTGAGAAGTTACTTTGGCTGGCCTCCAGACCCCAGGTGAAGGTTATGGCCTCACTGCAGAACCTGCTCCACCACAGCCCTGGCAAGATCCCAATTTAAAGCTGCGTCGGATCCGAACTGTTGACAATCAAAGTCATGTTGGCCTCCCGTTGGCGGTTTTGATGTAGAGTAGGATCATTTCTGACGCCAGCCGCAGGGCAGCGAGGACTCTGCTTCCTTGTAGAGTGTGCTACCAGTCCCTGCGCCGGGCAGGACTGCGGGATCGGCTCCTTGTGGCCTGCCGTTCCCTGGAGGAAAGCCAGCCTCCTCGCCGATGGCGAGCATGGATCAGAGCTCGCCCCTCTTCACGCTCAATCCTCCTGAGCCGTTCCTGCTGATCTGGGACCTCTGTTCCTGCTCTTCTGTGGGACCTCTGCTCGGATTGGCTCCATGTGGCCTGAGGTTCCCTGAAGGAAACCTGGCGTCGTTGCTGCTGGTGCTCACGCCTCCCAGAATTAGCTGGACTCTGCTCTTCGAGCCTCAGAGCTTGCTGCTCATGATGGCGGCTCCTCCTTTGCTGCTCCTGCTGCGCTGGGCGCAGAGGGCTGCGGGACCTGTGCCGGGATCGGCTCCCTGTGGTCCGCCGAACCCTGGAGGAAACCCATCCTCCTCGCTGACGGTGACCACCCCTCCGTGAGGAGGCTGGGACATCGCCTTGGTGCCTTGGAGCTCGGCTCAGTTCAAGAGCGGTTTCCTGAGCCCTGCTCTGCTGACTTCTCCCAGTGCTTGAGGAGGACTGGGCATGCTGAGGCCTGCTGTGGGCATTGTGGTGCCTCCTCGGGGACCTGCTTCGTCCACTCTCTAGGGCCCTGGCCTGGCCACTGCCGTGGGATCTGCCAAACGACCTGCCATGCTGGTGGCCTGAGGCAGGCTGCTGGCTCCTTTCCACAGAAGGAGAGCGAGATCTCTCTTCTGGAGTACTGTGGGCAGAGCTGCTGCTCTGCCGGGAGTGGACCACCACACGGATACCCTCTCCCAGGTAGCACGAGAGTGACTGGAACGGGTAATGGCAGATGGGGCACACTTGTCTTATTTCAGACCAGTCCAGTAGGCAGGAAGAACAGAAAATGTGCCTGCAGCAGTCCATGGAGGCTGGGGTGGTGATGGTGTCCCAGCACATTGGGCACTTCTGTTCCTCTGAAGGATCCGGTGGTGGTGCGTGGGGCACCTGGTCGGTGCCATCAGCAGGGGAAGGCTCTGACAGATCCGCTGGCAGTGCCTGGGGCACCTGGTCGGTGCCATCAGCAGGGGAAGACTCTGAAGGATCCGGTGGCAGTGCCTGGGGCACCTGGTCGGTGCCGTCAGTTGGGGAAGACTCCGACGGATCCGGTGCCGGTGCCTGGGGCACCTGGTCCGTGTCGTCAGCAGGGGAAGACTCTAGAGGATCAGGTGCCGGTGCCTGGGGCACCTGGTCCCTGCCGTCAGCAGAGGAAGACTCTGACAGATCCGGTGCTGGTGCCTGGGGCACCTGGTCGGTGCCGCCAGCAGGGGAAGAGGTGTCATTTCCTTGCACGCCTTCCTCCGATGACATCTCGCGCTGCAAACACAAGAGGCAGAAAGAAGCTGATGACCTGTCCTAGAGATACCAGCAGCACGAAGCAGGAGCGCTGTGGAAGGGGAGCGCTGAAGGTTGCCCGCTCTGCCTCGGGCCTGTGCTTGTGCTACCACAAAGGCCCGGGCCCGCCCCGGGACAGCAGGGTGACAGCAGGGGTGCCTCTGCATGTTCGTGATCTCAGGGCCGGGTTGTGGCTGACCTCTCCGACACACTTGCAGGCAGGAGCTGGGAAGGCAGGGAAGCAGTTCCCGGCCTCTCAGCAAGAGCGGAACGAGCCTGGGGGTGCGACTGGTTTGGCCCAGTACCCTGGACCTGGCCGGTGTCCCCCGTCGGGCAGATCCGCTCTGTGTCCTCCAAAGGGAGCCCGCGGGATAGGGGTCCTTCGTCCCTCCACCTGCACACGTCTATCTCCGACAGACGAGCACAGCAGTGTGACCCTTCAGGGTTGCCCCACGCCACTAAATGCTTGATGCCAGCGAGGTAACCATGACTCTCTGATGACATCACAAAGAATTCAGGGACCACACCCAGAAGCCCCAGTGCAGGGCCCCAACCCTGGACTTCGGCAGGGCCAGCTTTGGCCTTTTCAAGCAATTGCTAGGGGAAAGCTCCTGGGACAGGATACTGGAAGGTAAAGGTGCTCAAGACAGTTGGCTAATATTCAAGGACCACTTCTTCCAAGCTCAAGATCAGTGCATCCCAGCAGGTAGGAAGTCAAGAAAGAGAGCCAGGAGACCCACATGGTTAACCAGGGAACTGCTGGGCAAACTCAAGTGGAAGAAGAGTTTATAGATCGTGGAAGGAGGGGCTGGCCGCTTGGGTGGAATACAAGACTGTTGTCAGAGGATGTTAGGGAGTCAACTAGGAAAGCTAAGGCCTCCTTGGAATTAAACGTTGCAAGGGAGGTCAAGGACAACAGAAAGGGCTTCTTCAAATACATTGGCAACAAAACTAGCACTAGAGGCAATGTAGGCCCACTGGTAACTGAGGTGGGTGCCCTGGTGATGCAAGATACAAAGAAGGTAGAGTTGCTGGATGCCTTCTTTTCCTCTGCCTGTACTGCTGGAGACTGTCCTCAGGAGCCCCAGGGCCCTGAGGCCTCAGAGGAAGTGAGGATAAAGGAGGGGTTTGCCTTGGTTGATGAGGACTGGGTTAGGGATTAGTTAGGCAATCTGAACATCCACGGATCCATGGGTCGTAATGGGATACACCCTTGGGTGCCGACGGAGCTGACACAAGTCTGACTTTTCTTGTTGCAGTTTCCTTAGTGGACCAAATGAAGAAAATTCTAACCACATTTCTGTAGCATATCACCTAAAATGACGGGTAAAGCTGTGCCATTTGTGATAGATTTTTCAAGTTGTTCTATCTTTAGCAGGGAAAAAAAACACCTGATTTTAATTTAATGTGTAATCCAGAGTTATTTAACTGGAAATACGCACTGAAGTGTTGTGTTGAGCCAATGACATTCACATGATTTGGAAAGGTTCAGGTCAGAGTGTATATTTAAAACTTTGACCTTCACATGTTTCATTTAAATACTGATACATATGTGTGAAACATTTCTTACTCCATGTAAAATTTCCTCTACTACCAGTCTTGCCACTGTTTTATTGGTCACCTACATGGTTCCACACAAGTAGAACTAAGGTATGTTCACTTATCAAGAGATTTCCAAACCATTATTTTCTTTCTTGCCTTGTGATGGGATAATGGTTTATGAATTTGCTCATTAAAACACTCAGTATTGCTGCTGCTAAATCCAATATCATTTTTCTTCAGTCTCAAGGCTTTTTTTTTTTGATTGTTTGTTTTTTCTCTCTTTTTGTTTTGCACATGAAAATGCATCTTTAGATGCACTGTATAATGAATAACATAATAAGTGGTAGGATTATCATACGTTCATTGGTAAAATAATAAAGTTTCCTGAAAGTTTCAGGAATTCGTTTTAGCCTCCAACTAGTTAAAGTACCTCTGTCAATATTTAATCTGTATTGACTCATGGCTTGATTACAATGCATTATGCTGACCACATCTATCTTCTCATAAAGCCTGACTTCTGCTTCTGACAAAACTCTATTGACACATTTGATTCATTCTGACATTGTAAAGCTGAAAAACTGCTGAGATTTTCACTCTATATAAATTTGTGTATATTATTACCCTGAAAGAACACACAATAACATCTTGCTAGGTTAATGGCTACTTCCGTTTGTCCCTTTTTGTTTCAGATGCAAAAATGAAACAAAGCAATAACAAATATACAAAACCATGTAAGGGTCTAGAAATAGGTTTTAAATGGTATTTTCTCTTGTGAACAACTTCTTCTTCCTCACAGAAATTCAAAGTAAACTTCAAACCTAAATAAAACCTCAAAGCCTTTTGTTACTTGTTCTGCCACTAAACAATTCTTCCGAGCAAAACAGCTTGGCATGTTCTTAAGTCTATAGTATTGGAAAGTCATTTTCTAAAAAGATATATGTTTAGGTGTTAAAAGCTCTTGTTCAGCTATATACAAGATTACTTGATGTTTTATAATCTAAAGAATTATAAATTGATATATTAGTTTGCTGACTTGTTTTTGAAACAAAAGTGCAAGTCTTCAATAATAAAAATGCACTTGTGGATTTCATCCATATATTATTTTCCCTTTAGTAGGTTGGTCTTTAAATCAAATTAATTTGCACGAAAAATAACTCACACATCCACATGAATGTTGAATCACACAGCTTATCAGAATATCTCTGTTCTAGTTTTCAGATCAGATGGTTAGTAGATGGGAAATAGATGGGGATAGTCTGAAAATTTCTAAAATGTACTGTATGCAAGTAGTAATAAATGCAGAACTGATTTGTTGGAAAACAAAATACATACAAAAGCAAAAGGTTAAAAGGAAGAGGAGACAATGAGTTTACTGCCATAATACATATTTGAAGTAAGTATCCGAGTCTTAAAAAAGAAAATTTAGAAGTGTCTTATGTATTTAACCTTACAGAAACAATATTCAAATCTATGGGAAGTTCTGGTTAAATTAGCCACAGATTAAACAAAATGCATCCCCATAAGCGTCTGCATGCAAGCTCTTGGTGTAGCATGCAGAAATCCTGGCAGAACAAAGAGATGTAACATCTACCACTGCACTCATAAGTGAATAAGCATCTGCTCTGTCACTGTCTATACATCTTTCCTTAGAAAGCATGAGAGCAGGTTAGAGTTGTGAATATTCTTCCCGTTCATTGTAACAGAATTTTGTGGTAGAAACTTGCTGCGATCTACAATATCAAGTAGTTAGAAATAATTTTTAGAGACAAAATATCAGACCCTAGAAAATGAATCTGGAGTACAATGGTTCTTACTTATTAAATGTGCACTGTTTGATATTAATTTTCAAGTAGTCTTTTCTAGAAGTCAGTCCTCCTTTGGCTGGCATCATAGATAACTTAATCAATTCAGATGTGATTACATACATGTAAACACAAAACTGGAGACTGTATTTGGACCAAAATGTCTGTGAGAGAGATCACCAACTAGCGTATGACATCTTAGACTGATCAGTTTTGGTTTATAGTAGCTCAGAGACTGTCCTTTATTTTGTATTTAATTTAATTTTTGGCTGACCTGAGAATAGCGATTACACATGCCTCAGGAGATTTCTTGTCAGCACTGTATATTTGATTGGGAGTCTGAAATTAGTAACATATAACATCTGAAATTAGTAACATACAACAATGACTCTTCATTGTCATGTTATTTGAAGTATTTCTTTCTTCTCCAACATTCTTTGTCTCCAGAGACAATATTAAAAAATCATGCTTGTACAGTCAATCTTGTGACTATAATGATTTTTTTTTCTTGTCTACTGTCTTGATTTCTAATTTTGGCATCAATAGACAATATTTTGTAACATTAGAGAAAACAATGACTGTAAGGCTGTTTTAACACAATAATATTTT
The DNA here is from genome assembly GCA_020746105.1 of Trogon surrucura. Lineage (NCBI taxonomy): Eukaryota > Metazoa > Chordata > Aves > Trogoniformes > Trogonidae > Trogon > Trogon surrucura. The sequence goes on along the minus strand of CM036658.1, from coordinate 35,811,732 downwards.
TTATTGTCACAGTTTACTATAGGAATGATCAGAGTTTCTGTCAATATAAAAATCCAAGGTATGGCCTGCTCATACCTACCTGATCAATTTCCTGAACTGCTAAGTCCATTTCTTTACATTGTCCTTTGCTGCATTTAGACTCATGACTAGTAATGTATGAGACTATACATCCCTGAAAATACAGGGATCCAAGCGTACGAGTACAAGGAGAAACAAAGGGCAATACATAAAATCTGTGGCTATAACTGTATAAAGTTGAGATGGCAAGATGTCAGCAAACTGCTACCAGTTGATAAAAAATAAAAAATTGCAATTCTTACTTTCTTTCAGAATGCTGGGTAATGTTTTTTTGCCAAGGAGTCCCAACACTCTTAATTCTCTCCTTGAGCAGTTCAGTACCTCTGTATTTCTGTGATTCAGGGTGCAAGAATATGTTGTAGTCCAGCCCTAAGGCGTAAGATGCCTGGTCATTTTAATATGTGGATTTTTCCAGCTGCACTTTGTTAGCTGGTCGTTTTTTAATGTTGTGGCTAAAGCCCTACATAGAAAGAAAAATATGCTTGTAGAAATTGGGTCAAAAGCATTTTATTATTTGCCTTAGAAGCTGCCCTAGGAATGCATTTCAGGATCTAAAGTGAAAAACAAAGTTCTTCTCCATCAGTACTGTGAGGTATGGATCTACTTTTGTATTTCTGTAAATCTCCAGTTCTTATCTCATCATGATGACTAATGATCCTAGGCTACATCTGAAAGTGGTAGCAGACCACACGACATCAAAAAGCCATGCTGAAGTACACAAGCACCAGAACATGATGAAGTCCTCATGTGCCTTGTTTGACATCTAAGAAAGAGTGGAACCCCAATGTCTCAGACTACAAAATGTTTTGCTCTGAACAGAGGGATCCTTTGATTCATAGTGTAAGTTAGATCACCAAATACGCAGCAGTACTGGAAGGGTGTCACGCTCAGGACAAAGACTTGTGCCTAAATGCATCTCTGGCAAGACAGTTAGGTTATCTTTGTATCACAGAAAGCAAAAAATTTAGGTGCAGACTTAGCTTATTTTGAAAATCACCCACAGTAAACTCATGAAGAAATAACCATGGTTATCAAAACAACAGACTTCATACTTAACAGCTATTACAGCGAGCAGTTATTTATTTCCACAGTACAACATAAAACATGTGGATGACTATAAATAGTTTAAGCAGTGAATGGGCTATCACCACCTCTAGGCAAAGTATCAACCAGCGTAAAAAGCATCTGTTCCTAGCGATTTCGAAAAAGATTAGTAGAGTACAGACTACATCAGGGCAAACTTATGGCTAGTCATTATGAAAACTTAATAAAAGACCTATTTCTGTGAGTGAAAATACCTTTTTTAACTAGAATATATTAATAACAGTCTAGAGAAGGTGAAGTCTCTGCAGAAAACAAGAAGTATGGTTTAAAAAACAGTGAAGGAAGGTAGGAACTTTTAAGTAGAATTTCCATATTTTTTGGATTTGAAAAATATCATTTACTGTAATCAAGGGTTAACACAGCACGCAAAATAGAGTGAAATCCTATTCCTGCTCGAATTAATGGCAAAGTAAAATGTCATGTGCACAGTTAAATTTTGTCTCAAAATTTATAGTCTCACGTTCCCTGAATTAGCTGTGAACTGTATATTTTTAAAAGGATGACTATTTCCTCTGGTAAAAGTCATTATGACTACAACATGCAAATCTCATCTAGGAAGCCAACTAATTACCTGTTTTAAAGTGTTTTTATGAGATTAAGACTGAAAATTCACTGTAGTTGTCACACGGGAATTCACGGCATTTATAGATTTTCTTGGATGTTGATCTCATACTTCAGAAACATGCAGACAAGCACAGTGAAAATGGAAAAGGGTCTTTGTAGAGCCTCTTCCTACCTTCTCCTTATATTGTTACTGCCTCTGAACCTCTAAAACACAGCCGTTTGGCACTGTTTTTTGACAAAGTAACAAAACACTTCATACTCCAGGTAGGACAATTAACTCCTAAAGTGTTAACTGCTTGGAAATATACAGCAAAACTGTGAAGAATGCAATCTAGCTTAACTCATTTCTCTGTTTTACAAACAAATTCAAGAAAAATATGTTTGCCACTATAATAATTTATACATTTAGCACTCTAATTCTGAAGTATTATTTTAAAAATAAAACAATACTTAAATTAAGAATTAAATTCTCTAAATTAACAATTCTCTAAAAATTTTTTGGTGATTCTGTAATTTTTATTTATAAGTATACTTGCAGTGTCCAATTTGCCTATAAAGAGACATTTATGCCAATATAATCTTGATTTGCTGACAATTTACTTTTTTCTTGCACTTTATCAGTTAAAGTAATTTGAATACATACTGGTTCATTGTAATGTTCTTAACCTGTGTTTCAATGTCATAAACTCACTTGGCAAACTGTTGTCTGAAGCATGCGTATTTATTTTCAGCCAGAAAGAAAGCTGCACACACAGAATGGACTCATACAACATATAAGCATTTGGGAAAGTCCAGGTTTTCAGAACAGATGATCTGATGAGAATATAACCTGAACCTGAAAAAGGATGAGATGTTGTTGAGAGAACATCCTTTTACTGACAGTTGCTGAGGTGGGGGAGGAAAGGCCAAGGAAATCCAGTTACATTACAGACAGTTTGCTCTAGACTACTGAAAGCATGGGCTAAGATTCAGGCTGAGATGGTATGTGAGTGAATACATAAGCACTGGTAGCACAACACACATTTGAACTTGCAGATACTTGCTTGATTTTACAAGATTCTGACCCTAAAAAATGAAAAAGGATTATCCAAAGCCTAGTGAGACCGGAAGAGAAGTTTTCTAAGGAAAAAGAAATAGGAATTCATCTTAGTCCCTCCACACAGAAAGGTCTAATACTGCCCCAAGGAGTTAGAATAGGATAGAACAGAACAGATTATTTCAGTTGGAATGAACAGACAAAGATCATCCAGTTCAAGTGGCTCACCCCTTCAGGGTTGACCAAAAAGTTATTAAGTGTATTATCCAAAAGTCTCTTGAACACTCACAGACTTGGAGTATCGACCACCTCTCCAGGAAGCCTGTTGTAATATTTGATCACCCTCTTGGTAGGGAAACACTTCAAAGTGTTCAGCCTGAACCTCCTCAGAGATGGCTTTGAACCAGAAGAGAGTGTCAGAACCACTGCTGGACAAGCATGCTGACACTGGGGTACATTTACAACAGCGGAGCTATTAGGAATCAAACAAGAGCAAGGTTTTACTATAGAAGAGTGAGGCACATCTATAAAAAAAGCAACCATTCGAGCCAGCCAGGTTGGTAAAATGAAGAAGGTAACAGCCCTGAGACCCAAGCCAACCTTCAGGAGTGGAAGATCAGGCTGAAATAGGTGTCTGACCCCTGAGACCTGACCGTGTCAGGTTTCCCATGTCTTTACCTGAATTAAGCAATTGTGACCACTTTCAGAAAAATGAACGTTTGAATAATGCATTCAATACACCTTAACAGCTCTTATCTTAATACAGTCAGTATCTTTGACTACATGGATTTACTCTGTCAAGTTCTGATACTCAGTACTGTTTTTTTAATATATTCGTTTTTCTTCTTCTTAATTCTGCACAGCAGTTCTTTCCAAAGTCACTGTGTTATGAAATTATACATGGTTGTAATTATAATAAATTGTATTGATCTTTTCCCCAACCAGCTGAAAATATATACCTGCAGTTCATTCCTCTTTATAGTGTCTTCTCAATTCAAAATCACATGTGAAAACAGCTATTGCACTTCTTGCAGTGTCTGCTAATCTCCAGTTTCCACATCGTTTCTTAGCTCCAGATTTAGAACTTCATCACTTAAAATACCCTCCTGATTGTCACATTTTCCAGGAAAGTATAAGTGTAAAGAAAGCCATTCAAATATTCAAAACAGGTGTGCTTTGATCAGTGGAAATCCACCCACAAAGAAATTGGGCCTTCTTGAACTAAGCAGCATGATGAGAAAAGGATATTTGAGGTTCCTGGGTAACTTGCGTGACAGTACGATTTTTTAAATGAATTTTTTAAAAAGGAAGGAAAAAAAGAAAAAGTAACATCAGATTCAGTCACCCATTCTCATGCTCCATTCCAGAGCACATTAGTCGCATAATGTACCCCAAGTGAGTATGACAGTAAAAGAAAATTAACTCTTGTCATTTAGAATCCTTGCTTTACCTCATATTTGAGGCTAGATTGAACAACTAGAGCAGCAGATGCTCTTTCTGCTGCTATTGAAACTAAAACCACTGTGTTGAAATTTAAGTGAGAAGAACACTATAAGGTAACGACATTATGCTTCCAATTTCCCATTTGCATAAAAAATACATGGAATTAGCCTAGTTCTGAGTATTTATATCTTCTTGTTAGAAGCTAGCATGCATTATTAATACAGAAGACTCAGGTCAATTCAGGCTTCACAACCTTCGCAAGTAAAGGTATCCTAGGGGATGAAGAAAGTATTTCCAGGGGATTCATATCCTTATATTTCATACCATGGATGGGGAAAAAAACACAAAGTAAAAAAAGACATGCATAGACAGAAATTTTCATTCATGGCTACGCTTCTCAAACAAAGATATGGGAAGGGCTCTACCCACGCTTTCTACAAAAATGCTGATGGCTAAAAAGGTCAATGCGGGATAGGCAAGTCCAGTTGCAAAAGGCACAGCAGAAAGTCTCCTTAGGCAGTATTGGCGAGGCACGGTTCTTTCTGCATTGTCTTTTCTCCTCAAGACTAATTCTACATGTACTCTCACAGGAGACAGCAGCATTACGGATGGTGTGTCTCCACATCTCCCGACTGGAGGCCAGAATGGACCACTGATGGTAGTCAATATGGCCAAAACTGAGGTATTGTTTCAGGGGGCCTTGTATCTCCTCTTTGGAGCTCCTCTGTTGCGGCAGCCGGTGGCGAGTTCACCACAAAGCACAACCTTAGGGAGGTGGTGATCCTCCATCCTGGAGATGTGCCAGGCCCAGCACAGCTGCGTCCTCAGCAGCATGGCCTCAATACTGGTGACTCCTGTCTGTTCAAGGACAGTAACATTAGTCACGTAGTCAGTCCAGTGGATGTTTAGGATTGTATGGAGGCAGCGCTGATAGAAGCATTCGAGGAGTCGCAGGTGGTGGCGGTAGATGACCCACGATTCAGACCCACATGCAGATCGGTAATGATGAGATAGTAGAGAGACGGCCAGAAGCAATCAAAAGGGACTTTAGGGCACTGGGGCGGTTGCTAGAAGGATCAGGCGCACAGGTTGTGTTTGCCCCTATTCCTTCAATTATGAGGAAAAATAGTGGTAAGTGTGACAAAGTGCAGCAGATTAATACTTGGCTAAAGGGGTGGTGCCAGCGGTCTAGCTTTGGATTTTTTAACCATGGGGAGATCTACAGGGCACCTGATCTACTGAAACAAGCTGGGGTTCAAATGACACAAAGGGAAAAAAGGATCCTTGGTCACGAGCTGGCGGGACTCATAGAGCGTTCTTTAAACTAGATGTGAAGGGGGATGGGGTTATAGCTGGGATTGCGGTGGGGCAGTGCTCTAGAAATTATGAGGACCGGGTGGCCTTCCATCCCCCTAGGGTGAGATCAGTGTGCTCAGCTTGCTCCCTGAAATGCTTATACACCAATGTACGCAGCATGGGGAATAAGCAGGAGGAGCTAGAAACCTGGGTTCGGGCAGGAGATTATGATCTGGTGGCAATTACAGAGACATGGTGGGACAGCTCACATGACTGGAATGTGGTCATGGGTGGCTATGTCCTTTTCAGGAAAGACAGGCCAGCCAGGCGAGGTGGTGGAGTCGCTCTTTACGTGAAAGAGCAACTACAATGTCTTGAATACCATCCAGGCATGGATGAGGAGGAGCAAGTTGAGAGTGTATGGGTTAGAATTAAGGGGCAGGCTGGCAGGAGAGATACTGTTGTGGGTGTTTATTACAGGCCACCAGATCAGGGTGAGGAAGTTGATGAGGCCTTCTACAGGCAGCTGAGAGCGGTCTCACAATCACAGGCCCTGGTTGTCGTGGGGGATTTTAACTTCCCTGATATTTGCTGGAAGGACAACTCAGCCAGCCAGCCACAGTCCAGGAGGTTCCTCCAGTGCATCGATGATAATTTTCTGATGCAAATGGTGGAGGAGCTGACTAGGAGAGGAGCACTGCTGGACCTCCTCCTCGCTAACAAGGAGGATCTGGTTGAAGCAGTAAAGGTTGAGGGCTGCCTTGGCTGCAGTGACCATGAAATGGTGGAGTTCAGGATCTCATGTAGCAGAAACAAAATAGCAAGCAGAATTGCAACCCTGGACTTTGCCAAGGCAAACTTTGGATTTTTCAAACAATTACTAGAGAAAATCCCATGGGTAAGGCTGTTTGAAGGTAAAGAGGCCCAAGATAGTTGGTTAGCGTTCAGGGACTGCTTCACCCGTGCTCAAGATCAGAGCATGCCGACATGTAGGAAGTCAAGGAAGGGAGCCAGGAGACCTGCGTGGCTAAACAGGGATCTGCTGGGTAAGCTCAAGGGCAAGAGGAGAATTTACAGCTCTTGGAAGGCAGGGCTGGCCACTTGGGAAGAATATAAGGCTGTTGTCTGAGGATGTAGGGAGGCAACTAGGAAAGCAAAGGCCTCCCTAGAATTGAACCTGGTGAGAGGGGTCAAGGACAACAGGAAGAGCTTTTTCAAATACGTGGCAGATCAAACTAACACCAGAGGCAATGTAGGCCCACTGATGAATGAGGTGGGTGCCTTGGTGACAGAAGATACAGAGAAGGCAGAGTTACTGAATGCCTTCTTTGCCTCTGTCTACTCTGCCAGAGGCTGTCCTGAGGAGCCCCGTTCCCCTGAGGCCCCAGAGGAAGTCAGGGCAGTGGAGGAGTTTGCTTTAGTCGATGAGGACTGGGTTAGGGACCAATTAAGCAATCTGGACATCCATAAATCCATGGGTCCAGACGGGATGCATCCACGGGTGCTGAGGGAACTGGCTGATGTCATTGCTAGACCACTCTCCATAATCTTTGCCAAGTCTTAGGAGATGGGAGAGGTGCCTGAGGACCGGAGGGAAGCAAATGTCACTCCAGTCTTCAAAAAGGGCAAGAAGGAGGACCCAGGTAACTATAGACCGGTCAGCCTCACCTCCATCCCTGGGAAAGTGATGGAACGACTTATCCTTGGTGCCATCTCAAGGCATATCAGGGATAAGAGGGTCATTAGAGACAGTCAACATGGCTTCACCAAGGGGAAGTCGTGCTTGACTAACCTCATAGCCTTTTACGAGGATATAACAAGGTGGATAGATGATGGCAGAGCGGTGGATGTGGTCTACCTTGACTTCAGTAAAGCATTTGACACAGTCTCCCACAGCATCCTTGCTGCTAAACTGCAGAAGTGTGGTCTAGACTCTTGGGTAGTGAGGTGGACTGTGAACTGGCTAAGGGGAAGAAGCCAAAGAGTCGTGGTCAATGGGGCGGAGTCTGGTTGGAGGCCTGTATCCAGTGGAGTCCCTCAAGGGTCAGTACTGGGACCAGTATTATTCAATATATTCATCGATGACTTGGATGAGGGACTAGAGAGTACTATCAGCAAGTTTGCTGATGACACCAAGCTGGGAGGAGTGGCTGACACACCAGAAGGCTGTGCTGCCATTCAGCGAGACCTGGACAGGCTGGAGGGTTGGGCGGGGAAAAATTTAATGAAGTATAACAAGGGTAAATGTAGAGTCTTGCATCTGGGTAGGAACAACCCCAGGTTCCAGTATAAGTTGGGGAATGACTTATTAGAGAGTAGTGTAGGGGAAAGGGACCTGGGAGTCTTGGTGGACAGCAGGATGACCATGAGCCAGCACTGTGCCCTTGTGGCCAGGAAGGCCAATGGCATCCTGGGGTGTATTAGAAGGGGGGTGGTTAGCAGGTCAAGAGAGGTTCTCCTTCCCCTCTACTCTGCCCTGGTGAGACCCCATCTGGAATATTGTGTCCAGTTCTGGGCCCCTCAGTTCAAGAAAGACAGGGAACTGCTGGAGAGAGTCCAGCACAGGGCAACTAGGATGATTAAGGGAGTGGAGCATCTCCCTTATGAGAAAAGACTGAGGGAGCTGGGGCTCTTTAGTTTGGAGAAGAGGAGACTGAGGGGTGACCTCATTAATGTTTACAAATATATCAAGGGTGAGTGTCACGAGGATGGAGCCAGGTTCTTCTCGGTGACAACCACTGACAGGACAAGGGTTAATGGGCTGAAACTGGAACATAAGAGGTTCCGCTTAAACTCGAGAAGAAACTTCTTCTCAGTGAGGGTGACGGAGCACTGGAACAGGCTGCCCAGAGAGGTTGTGGAGTCTCCTTCTCTGGAGACATTCAAGACCTGCCTGGACACGTTCCTGTGTAGCATAATCTAGGCGTTCCTGCTCCGGCAGGGGGATTGGACTTGATGATCTTTCGAGGTCCCTTCCAATCCCTAACATTCTATGATTCTATGATTCTATGAAAAGAGTAGACACTACAATGGGTCCTCTTCAGGTGTTTATTGCACCAGACTCTTTTATGGAGTTTTCCAAATTCTCTGTATGCCTTTGCTAACCTGTTGTCTATCTCTTTGTCAATCTTACCATCCGAGGAAATGATACTTCCTAGATAGGTGAACTGCTGGACTGACTTAAGCTCTGATTTGCCTGTGGTGATGTGGGGAGGATGGGAGACTTCCTGAGGTGCAGGTTGGTAAGGAACTTCTGTCTTCAAGCTGACTTCCAGCCCAAAAAGCTCAGCAGCCTCTGCAAAGCAGGATGCTAAGCACTGCAGAACTACTTCTGAGTGAGCAATGAGGGCGGCATCATCAGCAAAAAGCAGCTCCCGGACAAGGTGATTTAGGGTCTTAGTGTGGGCCTTCAGTCGCCTTAGGTTGAACAGGTTACCATCGGTATGATAACAGATGTAAATGCTGTCATCTACATCAAGGTCTGCCGTGGCCCTTTGGAGCATCAGGCTGAAGAAGACTGTGAATAGAGTTGGTGCGAGAACGCAACCTTGTTTTACATCATTGGTTATTGAGAAGGGCTCAGAGAGTGCATCGCCATATCTGACTTGGCCACGCTCATCCTCGTGTAACAGGATTTTTGAGGAATCTGGGAGGACGTCCTAATCATTCCAAGATCTGCCGCAGGCCTTTTCTGCTCACAGTGTTAAAAGCTTTGGTGATGTCAACGAAAGTTACATAGAGTCCTTTGTTCTGTTCCTCACGTTTCTCTTGCAGTTGTCTGAGAATGCCATGTCTGTTGTACTCCTATTAGCTCTGAAACCACACTGGCTTTCAGGCAGAAGTTCTGAGATAGCTGGTACTAGTCTGTTCAAAAGTATTCTTGCAAGGATTTTACCAGCAGTAGAAAACAAAGCAATATCTCGATAATTTGAGCAGTCTGATTTTATTCCTTCCTTCTTGTACAGGGTGATGATGACTGCGTCACGGAGATCTGTTAGTAGTTTGCCTTTTTCCCAGCAATGTACAACAAGATTGTGAAATTTAGGATGGAGTGCTTGGCCTCCATGCTTCCAGACTGCAGGTGGGATTCCATCGATCCCAGCTACCTTGCCAGTTTTCACCTGCTGTATGGCCTTAAGAGTCTCTCCCATAGTAGGGGCTATATCCAATTAGTTTTTCACTGGTTATTGTGTAATGTGCTGAACTGCTGAGCCTTGAACTACATGGTTGGCACTGAAGAGAATCTGGAAATGATCAGACCATCGATTCAGGATCGAGGTTGTGAGAAGCATTTGGCTGTCTGCACTTAGTAGTTGGCTTTGAACATGGGGTGTGGGTCCATACACTGCTTTCAGAGTCTCATAGAATCCTCTGTGGTCACCTGAATTAGCACATAGTTGAGTTTTTTCTGCTAGGTTGAGCCATCACTTGTTCTGGATGCCTCGAAGTTTCTGTTGGAGCCTACCGCATGCAAGATGAAAGGTTATTTTTCTTACATGGCAACCTCATAAGGGCATACAAGCTTCTCCCCTGTGACAAACGGGTGTCAGTGGAGAAGACAGAAATTTTACTGATGTCTCTAATCACAGGGAAGGCAGGAAAAGAACAGGAACAAGTAAGGGGGAGGAACATGAAGAAAATTCCACTACTCATTTAACATTCATAGTTAAAACCAAACAAAAAAGTCAAAATCAATATGCCCAGAATTCTGTACACTGAAAACTGCTTTTACAGAAAACACACTGTACCTATCAAAATATCTGTGAAATTTGTATACTGTCTCACATACAGAACATTAATTGCTTTTGTACTGAGGAGTTTGATTGGTTAGTGGTAGTGCAGAATTGTGTCTCAAGAGGCAGCATGGAAGCAAAACTCTTCAATTATAAGATACATCAATATTGTGAACTTTAGTTAGCTCTAATTTCTGTGAATTGTGTAGAGGAAAAATGCTGATATATTTATACTGAGGAGACTGAGGGCAGACCTCATCGCTCTCTTCAACTACCTGAAGGGAAGTTGTAGCGAGGCAGGAGTTGGTCTATTCTCCATAGTGGAGAGTGACAGGATGAGGGGAAATGGATTTAAATTGCGCCAGTCAAAGTTCAGGTTAGATATTAAGAAGAATTTCTTTACTGAAAGAGTTGTCAGCCATTGGAATAGGCTGCCCAAGGAGGTGGTTGAGTCACCGTCCCTGGAGGTATTTAAGAGACAGGTGGATGTTTTGTTGAGGGACATGGTTTAGTGGTGTTGATAGGGCCAGGATAAAGGTTGGATTCAATGATCTTGAAGGTCTCTTCCAAATGAAACTATTCTATGATTCTATGAATTTTAGAAGTTAATTTAAACAAGTGAATTAAACCAGTCTTAGGTTCTGACAGGTTTTTCTTTCAGTTTGTGTTTCCTACTGTGTGTCAGTGCACTCCATCATATCTACAAGCACACATCAGCAGTTAAGTAAAACCATCCTAGCCTATATATAAAGAACATACATACAGATCCTCTCTTGCACAAATCTTAGATCTTTTTATTGATGCAAAAGTCTGAAAAATAGAAAACACTAGTCATTAAAAAAATGATCACCAAAGAGCTCATGGTTCCATCAAGACTGCTTTTATTGGTCTTCTTTGAGAGAACGTGCAAAAAAAAGATAACAACTGACTTCAGTAAAACCGACTTCTGAAAACAGTAACTTATGACTGGTTTGGAATATTTTAGTAGTCTGTTGGCAGCAGACTTGCTGACATCTATCACAAAGATGTTGAGATAAATTTCACTGTGAATGGTATGGTCTGAGGGCAGAACTCACTGCAGACACAGTTTATACTACCAGACGGCAAATCTGGCTGCAGGATGGCTGATATGCCCTAGTGTGAGAGTCTTTGCCTGGTGGACTAATAGCATATTAGTGTGTATGGAAGAATGGATATTAGCTATCATAAATCAGAATATAGTCACAGAGTCACAGAGTCACAGAGTGTTAGAGGTTGGAAGAGACCTCAAAGATCATCTAGTCCAACTCCCCTGCCAGAGCAGGATCACTTACAGTAGATCACATAGGAACGTGTCCAGGCGGGTTTTGAATGTCTCCAAAGAAGGAGACTCCACAACCTCCCTGGGCAGCCTGTGCCAGTGCTCTGTCACCCTCACAGGGAAAAAGTTTTTTCTAATATTTTGATGGAACCTCCTATGTCCCAACTTGCATCCATTGCCCCTTGTCCTGTCAATGGACGCCACTGAAAAGAGCCTGGTTCCGTCCTCCTGACACTCCCCCTTGACATATTTATAAACAGTAATGAGGTCAAAGCTTACAAATGTGCAGATATGTTGATCCACAGATTGCAATTTGGTGATTTTTTTTTTCAGTTTTCTGCCCTTAGTAAGATGAGTAGTTACTCAAGGACAATTATGCCTCCCTAGAATAAATTAAAAATACTCTGAGAAAGTCCTCAACCATCTGCAGGTTGTTTGTTTTTCATCCAGATTTCCATCAACAGGCATTGGTGTCACGGGTTTTAGTTTGGTGGTGTTTTTGGTAGCAGAGGGAGGGTTGTGGAGAATGACTTCTGCAAAACTTCCAGAGCATCCCCTAGCCCAAGGCAAATTCAGACCCGCCTCTGACCAAGGCCAGGCCAGTCATCACCTCTGTGATCAATGTACTGAAGAAGGGAAACTTGTTGGGTGAGTCTCTTCTTGTCTCTCTTCTAATTTCTCTGTGTCCTGTCTTTTGTATTGGGGAGTTTTTCAGTAAGGAGCACGGGAAGGTGAGACGAAAGCAAGACACACATGTAGTCAGGAAAGCTGGAAGAAAGACACTAGAGCGGAGCATTTCCTCAGAGTCCCATTGGTGAGTGAGATGATGATTGCCTGCGAACTGAGAAGATCAACGGTGGTAGGAATGTCCAGGATGCAGCAGCACATGGAGGACACCATGCTAGGGGGTGGAGAGACCACAGAGGAACAGAGGATGGCACCCAAAGAGACTAGTGATTCTGAGGTTAGTTCCGTGCTGGTGGGACAAACTCGCATGGAGGGAGAGGTTTACCTCCCACGAGATGGATACCACCTGACATCAGGGGAAGACTGAAAGGAACCTTCTCCCTGAGGAAGGAGAACCTCTCTTGACCTACTTGCTACTCCCCTTCTAATATACCCCAGGATGTCATTGGCTTTCTTGGCCACAAGGGCACATTGCTGGCTCATGGTCATCCTGCTGTCCACCAGGACCCCCAGGTCCCTTTCTCCTACACTGCTCTCCAGGTCACTGCTCCAGGTCCTCCTTCCTGCCCATCTTGAAGACTGCAGTGACATTTGCTTTCCTCCAGTCTTCAGGTACCTCTCCTGTTGTCCATGACTTACCAAAGATGATGGAGAGTGGCCTAGCAATGACTTCCAGCAGCTCCCTCAGCACCCAAGGGTGCATCCCATTACAACCCATGGATCTGTGGATGTTCAGATTGCCTAACTGATCCCTAACCCAGCCCTCATCAACCAGGGCAAACTCCTCCTTTATCCTCACTTCCTCTGGGGCCTCAGGGGACTGGGGCTCCTGAGGACAGTCCCAGGACAGTCCGAAGCAGTACAGACAGAGGGAAAGAAGACATCCAGTAACTCTTTGTCTTCTCTGTCACCAGGGCACCCACCTCAGTTACCAGTGGGCCTACATTGCCTCTAGTGCTAGTTTTGTCGCCAATGTATTTGAAGAAGCCCTTTCTGTTGTCCTTGACCTCCCTTGCAACGTTTAATTCCAAGGAGGCCTTAGCTTTCCTAGTTGACTCCCTAACATCCTCTGACAACAGTCTTGTATTCCACCCAAGTGGCCAGCCCCTCCTTCCACGATCTATAAACTCTTCTTCCACTTGAGTTTGCCCAGCAGTTCCCTGGTTAACCATGTGGGTCTCCTGGTTCTCTTTCTTGACTTCCTACCTGCTGGGATGCACTGATCTTGAGCTTGGAAGAAGTGGTCCTTGAATATTAACCAACTGTCTTGAGCACCTTTACCTTCCAGTACCCTGTCCCACGGGCTTTCCCCTAGCAATTGCTTGAAAAGGCCAAAGTTGGCCCTGCTGAAGTCCAGAGTTGCAATCCTGCTTGGTTTTTCGTTCCTACTGCACAGGATCCTGAACTCCATCATCTCATGGTCGCTGCAGCCAATATTGCCCTCAACATTCACTGCTTCAATCCTTGTTAGTGAGCACAAGACCCAGTAGCACTCATCTCCTGGTCAGCTCACCCATTATTTGCATGAAAAATGTGTCACTGATGCACCGGAGGAACCTCCTGAACTGTGGCTGGCTGGTTGTGTAGGCCTTTCAGCAAATATCCGAGTAGTTGAAATCCCCCTTGAGAACCAGGGCCTGTGATTGAGAAGCTGCTGTCAGCTGCCTGTAGAAGGCTTCATCAACTTCCTCCTCCTGATCAGGTGGTCTGTAACAGACACCCACCACATTATCATCTATGCTAGCCTGCCCCTTCATTCTCACCCACAAACTCTCAACTTGCTCCTCATCTGCCCCTGGAGATATATCAAAACATTCCAGTTGCTCTCTCAACTCCACCACCTCGCCTTGTTGGCCTCTCTTTCCTAAAAAGGACAGAGCCATCAAGGCCCACTTTCCAGTTATGTGAGCTGTCCCAGCACATCTCCGTAACTGTTATGAGATTGTAGCTCTCCAACCACACACAGATTTCTAATTCACCTTGCTTATTTCCCATGCTTCTTGCCTTGGTATACAGACACTTAAGAGATTTAATGGAGAAGCATATGTTACTGTTGCTTGTGCCACACATGTTGGAGTGGATGCACTTGAGCTGGGCTGTTGTTTTCACCCGTAACCCTGGGAAACTTTCCCCTGGCTCTTCTGTAGTGAGCCAAGTTTTATCTCTTTCCCTCTTCGAACCTCGTTTAAAGCCCTTTCAGTCAGTCCCGCCAGGTCACAAGCAAGAATTCTCCTCCATCTTGGAGACAGTCCCACTCCATCTGTAGCTCTCATACCTAGTGCCATGTAAACTTTCCTGTGACCAAAAAACCCAAAATGTTGCTGGCAGCAACAGTCTTTAAGCTATGCATTAATTGCATGTACTTTCCAGTCCCTTTCAGTATTCCTACCTGCTACTGAAGGGATAGAAAACTACTTGCGCCGCAATCCTTTGATCAACTGGCCTAGTAACTTAAAAGTCCTTTTTAATTCTCTTTACACTCCTTTGCTCGATCTCATCGCCACCAGCTTGGACAACCAGGAGCGGGTAATAATCAGTGGAACGCATCAGACCAGGCGGTTTTCTGGTAATGTCCCTAACCTGAGCTCCAGGGAGGCAACAGACTTCCCTGCGGGCTGGATCTGGGTGGCAGATGGGACCCTCTGTTCCTGTCAGGATGGAATCTCTGCAGATGGGACCCTCTGTTCCCGTCAGGATGGAATCTCCAACAACAATTACCCTCCTTTTCTTTGTCAGACTGGTCCTAACGCATGCGGCTGACTCACTCACCGTAGTCAGCCCCATGGGTGCACATCCATCCGTCTCTTCACTTCTTTGGCTCTCCTGTTCCAGAGCCCCATACTCGTTCTGCAGAGGCAACTGGGCAGGTGAGGGAGGCCAGGCGGGGATTCGCCTACCTCTCCAAGCCAGGACCCGCTTCCATTCCCCCCCATCTCTTAGGTCCCCTCCTTTGACCTGATGGCCAGAGGGGAGGGGACCCCCTGCTGCGTGTGGAGCTTGCTGTGTGTGCATCAGGGAGCGGCTCCACCAATCTATCTCTCTGTCAGGCTCCCTGATACCCCTCAGCCTCTCCACTTCTTCCTGTAGCTCTGCCAACAGGCAGAGAAGGTCGTGCAACTGATCGCCCCTCGCACAGGCACTGTCAGCTGCGCCCGCAGCCGGCAGCCTGCACAGCGCATGCCTGTGCTGCAGCACGGTTTGGGTCCTTCTCGTGGTGGCTTTCTGTCTGGTGGCAACCATGACGGAAAAAGAAAAGAAAAAAGGAAAAGAGAATGACCAGTAACAGAATGAGCCAAGTAACCACGCCCTTTCCCCCCCTTTTGCCCAGGGCCTGCGATCCCCGCGCCCCGGGAGCCCCTGACGGGAGCCCCCTCCTCCACCCGCGGCTCTGCCCAGAGGCGCCGCCCCCGGCAGCTCCTCCCCTCCCCGCTCTCGCGCCGCTCTCCACGGGAGTCCGAGGAGGCTGAGGCCGCTTTCGAGTTTCGCGGCTTCCGGCTTCTTCCCGCCCGCCTAGCGCCACTCTCGCTCCGTGCCGGGTCCCTCTCGCTCCCTCAGCTCCACCGTCCCCGGCGAAGGCTCCGCTCGCCTCAGTCGCGCCCAACAAGGGGGGAAACGACCGCTCCTGCCGCTGCCGCTGCCCGCGCAGTCCCGAGGAGTGAGCTCCTATGTGACAGTAAGCTGTCTTTCAGAGTGTGCCCTAAATCCCTGATAGTCAAATGAAAGTGTTACTTAGTAGAGACATGTTGACAAAGCAACCCGTGGATCTTCGCTGGGCAGCATTACTTAGCACTGATTTTTCTGTTGATATGATACATTGGGATACTTCAGTCTTTACTGACCTTTGGAATAAAGCTTCAGCTCATAGTCAGTACTTTGAGCTGTCCCATAAAACATGTAGATCTATTTGATTTTTCAAATTCAAAATCACTCTTTCAACCAATAAAATATTGTGTGAGGAAAGATAGAAAATTTGAGATGCTACAATTGTTGTATTTGTATGATGTTTTTCTCCATTAATTGACCTGTTATTTTACAGAATCACAGAATCACAGAATCGTTGAGTCTGGAAAAGACCTCTGAGATCATCAAGTCCAGCCTATGACCCATCACATCTGCCAGACCACGGCACTAAGTGCCGCATCCAGCCTCTCCTTAAACACCTCCAGGACGGTGACTCCACCACTTCCCTGGGCAGTGCATCACAGTGCCTGATCACCCTCTCCATGAGGAAGAGCTTCCTGAGATCCAACCTAAACCTCCCATGATGCAGTTTCAGGCCATGCCCTCTCATCCTGTCACTGGTTGCCTGGGATAGGAGCTGGACCCCCACCTGACCACACCCTCCCTTCAGGGAGTTGTAGAGAGTGATAAGGTCTCCCCTTCAGTATATGTAAAAACACAGCCAATATAATTTTTTTCGCATGGATACACTAGTTAATAGATTAAAAATCTTTTTTATATTTACGGAGATCCATGTGTGTAAACATAATTACTCTCATTAACATTCAGAGTTGCTTCTCTGTCCTTAACTGTCTATCCATGAGTAGTTCAAGGTTACTGGATATTTTTACGGTATTTATCACACATTGGAAAAGCTTTGGTACTGACTAGCCACATCAGAAGCAGAGAATTCAAAATTTTTTGGGAATAATTTTCTCCTTCATTGAAACTGCTTCCAAAACTATGCAAGTCTTCAATAAATTTAATTATATTTGCAAAATTTTGTCCAAGACATGAGTCCAAGTTTTTCTGGACAAATCCAGGCACATTGTCAAGCTGTTTTTGTGACAAAATATTAAATTGATTTAACTATGTATTGCCACATGGCTGGAAGCAGGTGGCATTATCACTTCTTTGAAGGAAAAGAAAGAACTGTCAGAACTGCAGGACTAGAATCAGGAATAATAAATTAGATAGTCTCCTTCTTATATTTCACCGGGGACTGTGGCCTCTCTGTTTTGCAGTGCGTGACACCCACCGCTGTGGTGCTGGTAGCTCCTCATCCTCTACGCTCACCAGACCAATGCATAGCAGAAGATGGTCACGGACAACGAGCAGATCTGTCCCATCTGCCAGGATGCTCAGAAGCGTGCTACTATCATGCAGCTATGCCGACACCAGTTCTGCCTGGACTGCATCCTGCAATGGGCTAAAAGGACATCAAGTTGCCCACTCTGGAGAACACTCATGGAGAGGATGAAGTTTTCTGCAGGAGGAGGAGACAACTACCTCGAGCATGACATCATGCCCCTCGCACAGCCATCAGTTGACGGCAGCCAGGCTGGCAGAGCTCCTGGCCCCCTGGCCAGCGGCAGCCCCCAACACCCCATGGAGTCCCCTCCCCCGCCTCTGCAGGGAATACAGTTCCTGAAAGTGCAGGCAGCTGTGGAGACAGAGGCCAGGGCTACCGTGGGTGGCCTCCTGCCTGAGGACTGGGCAGACCTCTTCCAGCAGCATGAGGATCTCCTCTGGCTGGTGCTGCCCAGGCTGAGCAGTGAGCTGGCGCTGGAGTACGAGGAACAGTGGTTGCAGTCAAAAGCTGCAGAAAAGCCTCATGCTGGTGTGGGCTGGACAGGGAGGCCATAGTCCAGCAGATACCTCCTGCCATGTAGGAAGATATTGCACCGCTGGTCACACATCTTAACAATGTTACCGAGCAGCAGTGCAACGAAGAGGCCTGGAGGCTGCTGAACATCAATGCTTCCAGGTAAGAGGACAACAGCCCTGCAGCCAGCCCCACCATTTCCCAGGCAGGGACAGGCATTGGACTGGAGGTCCCTTCCAACTTGAATATTTTCTTTTTCTCTCGTTCTCTCTCTTCTCCTTCCCCCTCCCCTTCTCCTTTTTCCCCTCTCCTCCCCTCCAGAGGTCTGGGCAGAGTTCTTCAGCAGCCGCCCAGGCAACATCTGGTTCCTGCAGCTGTGGCTCGGGTGGAGGCTCGGGGTGCTCTTTGAGAACGAGTGGTGGCAGGCGGAGGCAGCAGAGGCAATCGCTGTGGCCTGCCTGTGCACCTGGGGGCTGGACTTCAACCGGTTGGTTCAGGAGCTGCAGGAGACGCTGCAGGAACACACGAGGGCATTTGTCTCCCAGCTCCTCGGTGCTGCTGAGTACCTGTGCGGCAGGGAGATCTGCCGACACCTGGGCCAGCAGGACCCCAGCGCTTCCATGGAGGACAACAACGGTCCTGCAGCCAGCCCCAGCCGCAGTCCCACTGCCCCACAGAGGGGGACTCCTGCCCCCTGCCAAACCTCCTCCAGCAGCCCAACAGTCTCTGACATGGAGGAGGAAGCCAGCATGTCAGAGGAGGCTGCCCTCAACGGAGGTCCTGACCATCTCCCCTCTGCACTCATCCCCTCTGAACAGAAGCACCCCCAGGAGGAGCCCGGTCAGGCAGTGGCAGCAGCT
This sequence comes from Trogon surrucura, assembly GCA_020746105.1. Lineage (NCBI taxonomy): Eukaryota > Metazoa > Chordata > Aves > Trogoniformes > Trogonidae > Trogon > Trogon surrucura. The sequence continues at coordinate 35,793,086 of CM036658.1, read as the reverse complement.
CCCCTGGCCCAGGGCTGCAGCCACTGCCCCTCTGCTCCCAGCTGGGGAAGAGACCACTCAGCTGGGAGGGCCCGGTGCCCCCAAAAGAGGAGGGCCCCAGGCCCCCACCATGCTCCCCGGCCCTGCAAGAGGCTGCCCTAGCGGGCCTCCAAGAGGCCTTGATTAAAGATAGAAGAAATAAATTCCTATTTTGCTAACACAGTCTCTGGGTGCTGCTTTCTCCCCCTTCTCCCAGTTCTTTCCCTGCCTCTCACCTCCCACCATGGGAGGCACCTGTAGCCCAGCAGGTGCCGAGGGCAGAGCGGGCAGGCGGGGAAGCTACTTTTGTCACAGGACCGATGCCCTCAGCCTGCGGGTCCCTCTCTCTGCCAAGACACCAACACTTCTGCTCTGCTTCCTCTCCACCCTCTGGTGCCAACCAGGGCAGCCTCACTGCTGGGAGGGCTCTCAAGATGGGCCGGACACCGGGCAAGGCAGTGAGAGGAGAAATCAAGAAATGTCACCAGAGGACAAGGGATAAGGAGCATGAACTTGGGAAGATGCAGATGCTGCCCAGAGGCATGTACTCAAATGTTATCCCTTTACATACACCCTGTGTCTCCCCATTCTCCTCAAACCCCACTGCTACCACACTGGGAGCGCTTTAGTAAGGACATATCATCTTATAGGGTGAGTCCTAGAATCCTTGTCACAGAACTACCTAAAACAAAACCATAAGACTAAGAGCGGTGACCAGAAACTCCATGAACTCCGACAGGCTTGGTACCATGATGACTTCCCTGAGGACCCTGGGGTCCAGTGACTGGCCACCCTGCATACCCTGGCAGCCAAGAGGGGAAACCGCATGCTGGGGAGCATCAAACACGCTCTAAGAAGGGGGTTATCCCACCTTACTCAGCACTGGTGCAGCCTCATCTTGAGTCCTATGTGCAGTTCTGGACCCCGGAGGAGGGTAACCAAGCTGCTGGAAGGGCTGGAAGGCCTGTCCTATGGGCAGTGGCTGAGGACTCTGGGTTTGTCCAGTTTGGAGAAAAGGAGGCTGAGGGGGGACCTCGTTGATCTCTACAGCTTCCTGAGGAGGGGGTGTGGAGAGGGAGGTGCCGAGCTCTGCTCCCTGGGATCCAGCAACAGGACACGTGGGAAGGGTTCAAAGCTGCGTCAGGGGACATTTTAGACTTGGTATTAGGAAGCATTTCTTTACTGAGAGTGTTCAAACACTGCAACAGACTTCCTAGAGCGGCGGTCGATGCCCCCAGCCTCTCAGTGTTCAAGAGGTGTTGGGACAGTGCCCCTAGGAAAATGCTTTAACTTTTGGTCAGCCCTGAAGTGGACAGGCGTTGGACTGGAGGTCCCTTCCAACTTGAATGTTTTCTTTTTTTCCATCTTTCTCTCTTTCTCTCTTTCTGTCTTCTTCCCTCTCTCTCTTTCTCTTTCTCTCTCGTTCTCTCTCTCTTTCTCTCTCTCTTTCACTTCCTCTCTCTCCCTCTTTCTCTCTCTTTCTCTCTCTTTCTCTCTCTCTCTCTTTCACTTTCTCTCTTTCTCTCTCTCTCTTTCTCACTCTTTGGATCTCTCCCTTTCTGTTTCCCTTTCCCCTTACTTTTCCCTTTTTCTTTGCCGTTTTGATTTTTCCCTCCCCTCCCCTCTTCTTCCTCTTTCTCCTTTTCTCCTTTCTCTTCCCCTTTTTGCACCGTTGCACCATTACTGCGCATTGCAGGCTGACATCCCCAGGTGATGGACTGTGATGTCACCAGGTGATGGCCTGCGACGTCACCGGCAAGGCACTGTGACCCTCGCTGCTGATCTCCAGGCGCTGCAGAGCCTGGGCCAGTCTGCCTCGTGCCTGGACTCCTGCCGAGCCTGCCTGCGAGGTCTGGAGGTCGAGCGAGCGAGGCTTCTCGTGGTGCTGGGCGATGCTTTGGGGGCTGTTGCTGGCAGCTCCCGGTGCCCGTCCCGGAGCCATCCCCTGTGTTTCCCCGGCCCTGCCTGGTTCAGGCAGCCGGACACCGCGGGGCAAGCTCGCAGCAGCGGAGGTGAGCTGTGCGGGGAAACGTGCCCCCGGGGCGGCCCTGGGCCGGGCAACAGGGCCTGGGGAGCCGGGAGGGTGTCCTTCTCGAGGGGCCTGGGCATTCCTTCCTCCCCTCCCCAGGACAGCGAGTGACCGTGGCCTCTCTCCGTTTTGCAGTGCCTGGCACCCGCCGCTGTGGTGCTGCTGAGAGGGAGCAGCTCCTCATCCTCGGTGCTCCACAGCCCACCACAGGCCACCGAGAACATGGCCACCGAGAGCGAGTGGAGCTGCCCCATCTGCTGCGACAATCCAGACGATGTCGCCTACATGTCACCCTGCCGGCACCAAATTTGCTTGGGCTGTGCCATGCGCTGGGTCCGGCAGAAGCCAAACTGCCCCCTCTGCAGGTCGGTGACGACGTCCATCATGTACTCGGTGTGGTCGGAGGATGATTACTTGGCGCTGGATGTCCCAGGCCACACCGAGCCACCAGTAGAGGACGGGCAGGACGAGCAGGGGTCTGCAGAGCCAGTGGCCAGACCTCAGGTGGGAGGATTCTCTCCGGAGGTCTGGGCAGAGTTCTTCAGCAGCCGCCCAGGCAACATCTGGTTCCTGCAGCTGTGGCTCGGGTGGAGGCTCGGGGTGCTCTTTGAGAACGAGTGGTGGCAGGCGGAGGCAGCAGAGGCAATCGCTGTGGCCTGCCTGTGCACCTGGGGGCTGGACTTCAACCGGTTGGTTCAGGAGCTGCAGGAGACGCTGCAGGAACACACGAGGGCATTTGTCTCCCAGCTCCTCGGTGCTGCTGAGTACCTGTGCGGCAGGGAGATGCGCCGACACCTGGGCCAGCAGGACCCCAGCGCTTCCATGGAGGACAACAACGGTCCTGCAGCCAGCCCCAGCCCCAGCCCCACCGCCCCACAGAGGGGGACTCCTGCCCCCTGCCAAGCCTCCTCCAGCAGCCCAACAGTCTCTGACACGCAGGAGGAAGCCAGCGCATCAGAGGACGCTGCCCTCAGCAGGGGTCCTGGCCACCTCCCATCTGCGCCCAGCCCCGCTGAGCAGGAGCAGCCCCAGGAGCAGCCGGGGCAGGTGGCGGCAGCAGCTCCCCCGGCCCAGGGCTGCAGCCGCAGCCCCTCCGCTCCCGACCGGCGAAGGGACCGCTCAGCTGGGGGGACCCGGCGCCCCCCAAAGAGGAGGGCCCCCGGCCCCCAGGATGCTCCCCGGCCCTGCAAGAGGCCACCCCGCCGGCGGCACTAGCGGGCCTCCAAGAGGCCTTGACTGAAGAAAAAGGAAATACATTCCTATTTTGCTGACACAGTCTCTGCGTGCTGCTTTCTCCCCCTTCTCCTGGTTCTTTCCCTGCCCCTCGCCCCCCACCATGGGAGGCACCTGCAGCCCAGCAGGTGCCGAGGGCGGAGCGGGCAGGCGGGGAAGCTGCTTTTGTCACAGGACCGATGCCCTCAGCCTGCCTCAGGTCCCTCTCTCTGCCCAGGCACCAACACTTCTGCTCTGCTTCCTCTCCACCCTCTGGTGCCAACCAGGGCAGCCTCACTGCTGGGAGGGCTCTCAAGATGGGATGGACACCGGGCAAGGGAGTGAGAGGAGAAATCAAGAAATATCACCAGAGGAAAAGAGCTAAGGAGTTTGGGATGATGTAGAGGCTGACAAGAGGTGTATGCTCAGATGTCACCTCTGCATACACCCTGTGTCTCCACAGTCTCCTAAAATCCCACAGCTACAGTATCAGGAGGGCTTTGGCAGCGAAATGTCATCTCCCAGGCTAAATCCTAGAATCCTTGTCACAGAATTACCTAAAACCAAACCATTTTCCTAGGAGCATCATCCAGACACTCCTTGAACTCTGACAGGCTTGGTGCCTTGACACCTTCCCTGTGGAGTCTGTTCCAGTGATCAACCACCCTCTCAGTGAAGAGCCTTTTCATAATGTCCAACCTGAAGTTCCCCTGATGCAGCTTCATTCAATTTCCTTGTGTCCTATCCTGGTCACAAGAGATAGACAAGCATCTACCTCACAACTGTGGAAGACAGTGATGAGATTACCTCTAAGCCTTCTCCAAGCTGAACAAATCAAGTGACCTCTGCTGCTCCTAATATGTCCTGACCTTAAGGTCTTTCATCGTCTTGGTCATCCTCTTCTGGACACAGCTTCTAATAGCTCATTGGGACTTGATGATCCCAAGGGTCTTTTCCAACCTGAATTGTTCTATACTTCTATGATTCTATTGTCCTTTTTTTTATTGAGACACCCAAAACCATACACGGGATTTTAGGTGGGGCCAGTGCAGCATAGAGTGGGACAATCATCTCCCTTGAGTGGCTAGTTATGCTATGCTTGATGCACCCCAGGACATGTTTAGCCTCTTTTGGTTACCAGGTGTACTGGGTTCAGCTAGGATAGGGTTAATTTTCTCTAAGGGATGGGCTAGCTGGGTGTCTGAATCAAATTAGCTACTAGCGAGGGATATTCGATACCATCATGACTCATGCTCGGGGTATATAGAGGGAGCTGGAGTTGGTCGGGGCGGGGGTCTCCCTCTCTTTCCACCTCTCAGTCGGAGAGCTTGTGTCACTGGGTTCCGGGTGGTGAGACGTCCGTGTTACACGTTACCCGCATTATATCTGGTTAAATGTTACTGTTATTTCACTGTTATTTTTATCATTTGTGTTCATCATTAAAACAAACTGGTTTTATCTCAACCCCCACAAGGCTCTGCCTTACTGCTCCTTCTAGGCTCTCCTCCACATCCCCTATAGGGGTAAACGAGCAAGGGAGCGACCACGTGGTTCTTTGTCTCTCTCGGCCGGTCAGTCGGCTTGAACCACGACACCAGGGTACCTTGTTGACTCGTATCCAACCTGACATCAACCCATAGCCCCAGATCTCTTTCTGTGGGGTAGCTCTCCAGCCATATTCCATTTGTCTCTATTTTTCCCCCTCTTCCCAACTCACACTCACACTCACTAGCATCAAGTTTTATGGCTGAAGACGTAATTAGCAGAATTTGTTTTAATATCACTAACAGTTAAGAGATGTTACCAGAGTACTCATTATTTCATGTGTAAAACCTCAAAGCTCCTCTGCCTAATACCAGAATAAGATACAGTGCCAGTTTTCAGACACCTTTCCAGCTTAGCCTTTTTGCTTTAGGAAAGGTGGTGTTAACAGTGTAGTTTCCACTGCTGTATGTCACTTCAAACTGTAGCTCAAGGAACTTCAACATTTATTTACACACTGGTTTAACAAATAACACCACACATACCCACTGGACTTCACAGATCAGGAAATAGTGTAAGGATGAGTAAGAGCTCAGGCACAGCCTCTCTCCTTTTGAAGTAGATGACTACTCCACCAAACAGAATGATATTTAAAACCAACTATTCTCTTCCTATTAAAAACAGTTAATTTAAATTATTACTGGCAAATGCACCAGAGTTTTCTTCATGAACCCCATGGTCATTAGCTTCTTCACTTTTCCTCCCCTCTCACCTGACTGATAAGAACCGAAAGTGGTTAATTATGCATCCCAAAGCTATTATTAGAGTGAACACAGGAAGTATAAGAGATGTTTGTCTTGACCCGCTTATATGTGATAGAGGTTAGAGTCACACAGAATCACACAGAATCACAGAATGTTAGCGATTGGAAGGGACCTCAAAAGATCATCAAGTCCAATCCCCCTGCCAGAGCAGGAATGCCTAGACTATGCCACACAGGAACGTGTCCAGGCAGGTCTTGAATGTCTCCAGAGAAGGAGACTCCACAACCTCCCTGGGTAGCCTGTGCCAGTGCTCCGTCACCCTCACTGAGAAGAAGTTTCTTCTCGAGTTTAAGCGGAACCTCTTATGTTCCAGTTTCAGCCCATTACCCCTTGTCCTATCAGTGGTTGTCACCGAGAAGAGCCTGGCTCCATCCTCGTGACACTCCCCTTTTATATATTTGTAAACATTAATGAGGTCACCCCTTAGTCTTCTCTTCTCCAAACTAAAGAGGCCCAGCTCCCTCAGCCTTTCCTCATAAGGGAGATGCTCCACTCCCTTAATCATCCTAGTTGCCCTGTGCTGGACTCTCTCCAGAGTCAAGGTGATTCCTTTTGATCCCAAAGGTGAAATTAAGACACAGTGTCAGATGTCACAAAAGCAAAACCCTTTATTGACTAACAACCACTAGAGAACGATAGGAAAGAAAAATAAGGAAAAGTGGAAAAGTAAAATGTTTAGAATAGGGGGAAGTACAGCTACCACCGCAGATCCAGGGACATCTCGCAGGTCCGCCTGTTTCGATTTGGTGAGGGAGATCTCCAAAGAATAGCTGTTCACAGTGGCATTTTATAGTGTTCCAAGAGCTGCTTTTCCTGCCCTCCTCCTGTTCAGCACGTGCATATGAGGCTCATCAGGAGCAATCTTCACCACCTCCAGCGTCGCCTCTGTCAGTGGAGCATACATAGGTGTCCGGAGGGCCCATTTTTGCAGACGTAGGATGACTTGACAACTTTCACACCTTTGGGCTTGCACATCGTTGAGCTTTTGTGCTTGCAGGACAGCTGCCTTATCCGCAGTTACACCAGTGGGCTTGCACACCATTGGGCTTGCAAGACAGCTGCTGTATCAGTGGTTGAAGTGAGCCCTGAAGTTTTTGTTCAGGACTTATCAATGGTCCAAGCTTGCGAACAGCAGCCTTGAAGTTTCTTCGCGGGGAATTTCAGCAAGGGTGAAACAAACATTTGACACAGTCTCTTCTTCATGGGGAATTTCAGCAAGGTTGAGCCAAACATTTAACACAGTCTCGTACAATGTTTAATACCTTTCTAAAGATTTTCATATTAGCCTCTGTGCGAGAAGTGCTTGATCAATGAATCAAAAACGTCTGTAGTCTCAAATTACCTGTGAGTTATCCAAAAACGCTCTAACAGTATTTGAACAATGTTCTTTTGTCTTTATCTAAGAATGCTTTTGGTAAGATTCTAATTGATGTATTTGTGGAAACAGACTTAGTAAATAATAATGACTTCTGATTACTGTATTTATAAGTAAATTATCACACAGATTGAAATGTCCTGTTTTCCAAGACATCTCATTCTAGAGAAACTGATTCTTTCTGTCTGCTGAACTGTATAACAGCTCACAGACTCTCCTCATGTAGTTATCATTATGAGAGAGAATTTGCTATGGCTGATATCAAAAGAGCACTGACAGCCAACAAACCTTTAAAAGTCACATTTTCCTATGGAAATATTCACTGAGTCATCACAATAAAACAAGTAAAAAACCTATTAGCTACAGTAAAACACTTAAATTACAGACTTCATTTCAGTCAGATTGAGTGAGACTTAAGTCTTTGAGAACAGAGAAAGTTTAGATGCCAAGGATATACAAGAATTAGAAGAAAGTGAAGGGAGAAAGAGGGGGAAGCAAATCTAGAAACAAGAAAAGCAGTAGCAAGTAAAAAAGAAACAACAAACAAACGAAAAACCAAAACCAAACCCACAAAAATAAGCACACAAAACCAAAAAAACACCCATCCAACTTGAAACCAAAATATGAAGTGGGACTGAACTGATATATTTTTAATAATCTGGAGTGGATGGAAGAAACATTTTAGTATAATTTAGAAATAATTCTGTGCACTTTTTGAAAATATAAAAGTTATAATAACTTCAAAATAACAAGCACTATCTTAGGAGGAAAAGACCTAGGGATTGGCACTTTAAGTCTGTGTCCTGGTTAAACATGATGAGTACTACGGCATTTCTATCTTCTGCCCAACACAAGTACCAAAAATTCATGAGAATCTGCAAAGTACTACACACCTTAAAATAAGTTTGTTTCTTTTAATTAGATTTTTTCATTTCCATTCCAGCTATTATTAATGGAGAAATTATATAATATTGCATGCATTTAACAAATGTGAGCATTTCTTCATTGTCTTAAATTTTTCTTAACTAGGAAACTATTGGTATGTAAAATGCAGACCTCTATTTCATGCCTAGACAGCATTATATTTCTCTCATTTATTCAAGCAGCTAAAAAGGAAAAGTTGCTTTAACAATGTCACACAAAACTTACTTTAAGGACTGGAGCTTTCCTTGAGAATATGGATTAAGAAGTGGTACTTTCCCCATTTTATTTAGATATGCAAAGGCTATCTCTCCCGGGTGACCTGACACAGACCCAGTTGACACCATCCATAATGAAAATCAATGGCACCAAGTCACTAAACAATTACTCCATCTTCTTTAAAAATGCACAAGTCTTCAAAAAAACAAGGATTCAGAGACTGATTAATTTGCCGTTTGTCTGGGAGATTGCACAAGTTGCATTATTTAAGAAGTTGCCTTGTCTTTCTGTCCTCAAAGGCAGATCAAGATCAAAGTCTCAAAGATTGTTATATCTCCCAAAAAAAAAAAAAATCTACTATATGATGGGAATTACAAACCATGGTTGTAGAGGTTTTGTAAATACCTAATGAACATTGGTTTTGTGCAAACAAAACCCACATTCATCTAGTTTTGCAGCCACCCTCAGTTTGTGTTTTTATTGAAGAAGACATTTTATATACAGTAGTTTAAGTGTGAACCCAAAAGAAGAGCAATGAAAAAAAAATTTGCAAATGACAACCAATCTGGAGACAACCAAGCTCTAAGGAACTGTTTTAAGAATGAGATTTTCAAGTGTTTTTAAACACTGGGCATCCAGGGGGGAAATACTCAAAATCTAGACCAATTATTGACATCACATTTTCTTCACAATCTTTCCAATCAGCATACTGCATACTTTCTTATTTCACAAAACATTATAGCAGAGACTTCAGTCTCTCCTGTTGTGTGCAACAGATATTTGGAGGAAACGACATGTGAAGTGATTAGAGTGTGGAATACAAAAGCTTTGTGGTCGTTTCTTCTGCTTAGATACAAAACTGATTCCTAAACCTATTGTTCAGAATCAATGCACTGTATTCAGAAGAGTGTTACCTTTCTTTCAGCAAAATTACTTCACAGGACGTAGGAGTTTTGTGCCAAGGCAAGAGTCTCAAGACAGAAGGAGACTATTTACTAGTGACAAGTGACAAGACAAGACACAGTTGCTTTAAACTGAGAGTTAGACTGGATATAAGGAAGAAAATTTTATGGTGAGGGTTGTGAAGCACTGGAAGAGTCTGCGCAAAGAAGTCATGGATACTCCTTCCCTAGAAGTTTTCACAGTCAGTTTGGGTGGGGCTCTGATCTAGGGAAAGATGCCTCTGCCCATCGCAGGGCGGTTGGACAGATGACCTTTAGACCTCCCTTCCATGCAAAGCAATTTCCTCATTCTGCGTTTTCATGATCCTTCAAATTCTTTTGTCCTTGAAGTTTGAATAGAGAGGTCCACTAATACTTTCTAGTGGTAGCCGTGTAAGCAGTTCAAGTACAAAAATAATTTCAATATCAAAGAATGAGTAAAAGATGTTGGCTATTGCTTGTAAATGGAAAGAGCTGAACACAAAACAGAGAACGTTGCTCTAATTTTACCATATCATTGAGCCTGTACAGCAAAGCCAGCTATAGATTGTCATATCATTTTCAGAATTATATGACAAATATGATGAGTCTACATGGATATGAAGGACATGCAAGAAGTGTAATAGTTTACTTGACAGAAAGATGGGCTGCTTACTTCTGCAAACAGCAATACAACATGTCTGTGAGTGAGTTAGTGGGCAAGCTTCACCCTAGCTCAAGGGTTCATTCCAGAAGGAAATGGGGAAGGCTCTCAGCCTCTTATGAAGTCTTGGCTGCTCACTTCCACTACTACTAACTCTTCTGCTTCTCCTTTCAAGCATCAGCTAAACCACTTTGGACTTAAGACTGACTTTGTTCTTTATTTCAACAGAAGACTATGTACTTTAAATAGCAGCTTTCTTTCCATTGTGCTTGAATTCTCTATCTGTTCTCTACATGTATTTGTATCTAAAAAAATAGAAGCTGGCGTAAAAGTATATATTTATATACAAGTATGTGTATGTGTACGTGTGTGTTTTAATATAAATACGTAAACATTGTATATTGCATATATACATAAACTTTAATATTTTCCTGTTTACAGTCATTTCATTCTCTTTCACTCAGTTCTTCCGAGAGCCTTAGTATGTCTTAAAATGGCTCATGCCGTTTATAAAACTAGGAAAATCTCTTCTACTATTATTTCTGTCATACCAAACTTCTTTCTTGTGTTGGTTTGGTTTTTTTTTTGTTTTTTTTTTCATTTATAGGCTGGATACTAGCCCCTGTCAGCACAGAAATGTGTATCCAGATGGACTTCTGGTTTTGTTTCTAAAATGATAACTTCTGCCTTTCAAAAGGTGTGTGCTTCTGTTGTCGACAACCTTTTCTGCTGGAGATTCTTTGTAACCACTACAGAAGCATCACATATGTGATCTGATTTCTGTGATGTCTAACTAATTTACTTCAGAATCATTATCATGGAAGTAGGGATTGGTCCTGCAATACTGTTGTCTGTATCTGAAATTACAGTATTAGGCCACACACTGATGTACAATATCAATGAACTCTCATGTACACTGTGTAGCAACAAGTCAAAATAACGGGTCACCATGATACAGCATTACCTGAGCCACCAGAGACCTGATGCTGGAAGATGTTTAGGCACTTAAAAGTATTGATCTTGAACATCCGATTCCATTAGTCAATCAATGAGAACTGATTGATGCTCAAGCCTTTTGTAAAATCAAGCTGTCAATTCAAGGACATAAATATAGATTTAGAAATCAAACTTTACCTATTTTTTAAAAAAACCTGACCCTGGGAGACCAGCATAGCAATATTAAAGGTCATGTGCAAATCAAAGAACATTGACAAGAATGATGTTTTGGGCATAGATTTTAAATTTTCTAAATGGTAGAAAATTACAAATTGTAATGTAGTTTCTCTCTTAAGTCAATTTGTTTGTGGCTCATTTTATTAGTATAACCACTTGTTATGACACTGAATGCAACTTTCAAACTAAGGGCATTCTTTTTTTTGCTTTCAGGAAGTCATAGTAGCTGTTTGAGGTTTGGTTTGTTTTTGTTTTTTTTTTCCAAAAAAAAAAGTAAAAGCAGTCACTTCAAGTGAATGCTCTTGTTATTTTCTTCAGTTAAAATTAGCACTGCCAAAAATCAAGGACCTTTGTTTCTTTGAAACTGTATTAAATAATTCATGTGACAAAAGGAACTTTAAGTCTTTGCTCAGAATAACAAAAACCGTGCTTAGATGTTGAGTTTTGGCTAGTAAAAGCTTCCAGGCTGCAGTCTAACCAAGCAAAAGCTATGTAGGATGTGTGGTGACATACTATTCTGTAGTGGTGGTATAAAAGCCTGAAATACAATGATACTGCAGGAATAATCCTGTAAAACTCATGGATCCCACATGTCTTATGAGGACCTGCTGAAGAACTAGGATTGTTCAGCCTGGAGAAAAGGAGGCTGAGACGAGACCTTATCACTCTCTACAACTACCTGAATGGAAGAAGAAGACAGGTGGGGATCAGTTTCTTCTCCCATGTGACAAGAAACAGAACAAGAGGAAATGGCTTTAAGTTATGCTGAGGGAGGTTTAGATCAGACATTAGGAAAAGTTTCTTCGTGGAAAAGGTTGTTAAGCATTGAAGAGCCTACCCAGGTAGTTGAGTTATCATCCCTTGCTGTGGTTGGACACTGACCGGCAGACAGGTGCCCACCCAGCTGCTCTATCATCCCCACTTCTCTGCTAGATAGAGGGAGAAAATATACTGAAGGGCGCATGGTTTGAGATAAAGGTAGGGAGATCACCTGCATTTACCATTCAAGGCAAAACCAACTCAATCTTGGGGAAATTAGTTAAATTTATTAAAAGAACAAATCGGAAAGTTAAAAACAGATCTTAAAAAAAAAACAAACCACCTTCCCCCTATCCCTCCCTCCTCTCCGGGCCTAACATCAATCCTGGCTTATGCATCTCCTTCCCCTGAGCGGCTCAGGAATCCCTGAGAATGTAGAATGGGGGTTGCGGTCAGTTCATCCAATGTTGTTTCCACCCCTGCTTCTTCCTCCGGGAGAGGACTCCTTACCCTTCCCCTGGGCCTTTGTGGGGTCCCTCTCAGAGGAGACAATCTCCACATACCTTTCTCCACCGTGAGTCCCCTCACGAAGGGCAATTCATCACAAACTGCCCAATGTGAGTCCTCTCATGAGGGGCAATCTACCCCACCTTGAATCTGGAGTGCAGTCCTTCAGGGGAAACTGCTCCAGTGTGAGTGCTCCGCGGCGTCACAGAAGCCTCACCAGCCAATCTCCTCCAGCGTGGGCTTCTCTCTCCATGGGCTACAGGCCTTGGCAGAAGCTTGCTCCAGCACGAGCTTCCCATGGGGTCACAGCCCCCTTCAGGCATCCACCCACTCTAGTGTGGGGTCCTCCAAGGGCTACAGGTGGACATCTACACCCCGTCACCTCCACGGGCTGCAGGGGGACAGCCTGCCTCACCATGGTCTTCACCACGGCCCGAGGGACTCTCTCCTCCAATGTCTGGAGCACATCCTCCTCCCTCCTTCTTCACTGACCTTGATGTCTTTATGCATTCTCACTCCTTACTCTCTCTGCCAGTTGTTGTGTGGTGCAGTTTTTTTCCCCATTTCTTAAATATATTTTCACAGAGACATTCCTCTCCTAGGGCTCAGCCTTGGCCAGTGGAGGGTCCATCTTTGGAGCTGGCTGGCATTGGCTCTATCAGACTTAGGGGAAACTTCTAGCAGCTTTCAGCAGAAGCCACCCTACAGCCACCTGGCCACCAAAATCCAGCCAGAGAAACCCGGTACATCCCTGTAGGTATTTAAAAGACATAGAGATGGTGCTTAGGAACTTTGTTTAGTGGTGGACCTGGCAGTAATGCTGTTAGATGCCAGTTACATACACATTTTTTCCAGGGAATTGCCTATAACTGAAAGATTTTGTTACAGCACATATGCTTACTAGTTAGTTTTGCTTATATAGATAATAATCTCTGTGTCAGTGAGAAGGGATTGATCCTGTTGTTGGTTACAGCTGGGTAAATACAATGACAATTTTCTCTATAAATTCCTGTGAATTTCAATGTCTCCTCTCATCTGAGGAAAATAAAGCTACATCTAGACTCACACAGCCAAGGCTGGGAAAGAATGGGAGAAAGCAGTCTTGCCTTTAAGGCATGTGACTAGGATTCATGTTGTGTAGAGTTTGTTGATGGCTTTACCGTTTTTTCTCTTCCTCTTCTGTGCCTGAGCTCTCACTTTCACTGTCCCTCTCCAGTGGTTTGTTTTACCTATACAGGGCATAAAGCTGACAGGAAAAAAAAAATAAATAAAAAGACTATATTCAACTTTAGAAGTTGAGTTGTCCCACGTGATTACTCTCAGACTTTGATGCATAAATTAATAAAAAATGTGCAGAGCTTTCAAAAAAACCCTGGTGCACTTCGAAGTAAGCATTGTGGTCTCAGCACTAGTACCCAGGAACTCACCTGGAGATGGATAATTGTGTCCCTGAGTAGATCCCACAACTCCTGACCTCAGCCCTTCCCACCACACCACTCCTGCCCCAGCATCCCCTCAGGGTGTGTAGAGGGTTGGGGTGTGCTCCCGCTCCTGATGATTTTCAGAGACCTGGCAAAGCACACGTGCCAGGAAACACGTGCTGCACGCTGCAGGCTTTCTGTTGTCATGCATTCACACAGTGCCCGACACAATCCTAGATGAACTATTTACAGAATATTCTTCACTATTTGTATTCTGCTTCATACTTGTCAGTTTGTAGCATTTTAACTTCTTCTTTTTCATTCTGAAGTACTCACACAAAAAAATATTACTAAGGTTATTTGCAGAAATAGCAATGCATATTCATTCTATGGCTTTTTAATTTATCTGAGTCAATTTACATTAAGTTTAAAATGTTAGTATGAAATAAAACCCAACTCATTTCAGCCCTATGCTACACAAAAATGTCACAGTAAGATTTGAGAGTCCTCTTAGCTAAAAATGGCTTTATTACCTCTGTGACAGAAGAACTAATTAAAAATAAAAAATAATGGTTAAAAGTTCTAAGGCTATCAATAAAAAAACAGAATCAATGCAGTGTGAAACATCAGCAAAAGAGTGTGTCACAGATTCTCCAGAAGTTCTACTTTAATCATTGATTGGTTAAAAATTAGAAAGCATCAAAATAAATTGCTAACTCTAGATGTACTTTTATATCAAGAATTTGCAAGCTTTTCCTTCTCTTTACATGGTTCATGTATAATTTTCATTATAATGGAAAGGACCTGTAATGAAAGCACAATAATTTCACAGTCTTCTGTTTCGACAAATCAGGAAACTGTCTTTGTTTTCTCTTTGCAGGTGGTGATTCTGAAATTATTTTTTTACAGTGAAAATATCTCAAAAATAAATATCTCATTTTTTTCTTCATTTACCTGTTTGTACGTGTTTTTGGTTTTTTTTTAAATTTCGAGGGCAGTAGATCTTGATAAGAAAAAAAGAGAAAGACGAAGCACATAGATATTTTCTGAAATCTGACCAGTTGAGGGAATTAAAAATGTGAAGAGTCTTTGTGAAACAAAGGTGCTGTAACACTGCTGCACAATTCCTGGCATTTTTTTCTCGCAGTAGATAAGACACACGCAGAAAGAGATCTTTTTGTCTAACTGACATAATGGGGAAGGATAACAGATATTGTTCAATGAAGGCACCTAAACGCAAGTCAGACTTCAAAGAATTGCCTTGAACTTTCTGGGTGCTATGCAAATTTACTCAGCTATGACAAAGGACACTCCTGATGTGTAGCTAGGTTATACTGAGCTGAACTCCTTACAGACTTCAAGATGTAGATCTTTGCCCTATGCCTTTATGAAACCTGTATTGGTGATATTACTTCCCAGACTTATAGTCTGCAGCTGGATATTCCAAGACGGCAGCGTCTGTGCTTGCTCATTTTGCATGTCATGGCCCTAATATTGACTGCAACCACTTTGCTTAAGGGTTTTTCTTGCAGCTGTAATGTTTATAGCCACAAAGACTATAAACCACCAAAACATAGTTTATAACTATGAAAAGTAACTGGCAACAGAGACAGCAGTCCATAATACTATGAACTAGTCACTTTTCAGTCCTTTCATAATATGGACAAACCACCATCCTTTTAAGAAACCCTTATACTGCACTTCCTTTTTGTAAAATATGCCAACATGCTTCTTGATGCTAAGCCTCCATGTTCCCTAAAATAAAAGTTAACAAAACAATGTTGTGACAGCAGTGAAAATTCACATGGATTTTTGTAGCAAGTCATTACATTGCAAAATTTCCGTCTGCTACTTGAGACAGAAGGGCTGTCAGGGGCTAACAGTTGTTGCTACACATGCCTGAAGGAGACTTTACAGCCAAGACTGTATTTAGTAGGTGGATCCTATTCATATAAGACTGTAAATATGTCATTTATTTCATAGTATTTCCTGGTAGTGCCATTAATCACAGATGTGATACACTAATCTAGGATTAGCAGAAGCATTGGTGGAATTCCCTGGCTTTTACTTTCTTGCTTTCTTTGAAACTGCTCCCTGTGAGACACAGTGCAGGCTGACCTACGTGTTCCTCTGAGGATGGGAAGGGAATCAGTGCCCTGCTGACGCCTCTGCTCATGCTA
This sequence comes from Trogon surrucura, assembly GCA_020746105.1. Taxonomy (NCBI): domain Eukaryota; kingdom Metazoa; phylum Chordata; class Aves; order Trogoniformes; family Trogonidae; genus Trogon; species Trogon surrucura. The sequence goes on along the minus strand of CM036658.1, from coordinate 35,777,382 downwards.
CCTGAGTGGTCCAGAAATGTAGGAAGATGCCTGGCTTTGCCACAGTCCTTTTTTATCTCCCTGGGGTAGAAAGCTGCAAGAAAGCATGCAAAACCATTTCTTTGCTGACCCCTAACTGCTCAGAGTGAAGTGAGGTAGAGACAGCAGCAGTTTATGCCATAAGTACAAACTTTATCTCACAGATCCACTGAGAAAGCTGCAACAGAAGTGCTGTTACTTATCCTGAGGAAACACAATGCCTCCCTGGGTTGCTCGAGGGTTTATTCAGCTTTTGCTCAGCTCTCTGTCCAAGGCTGTGCCTGATGTCTCAAGCTGGCCCACAAGGAATTTTCCTAACGGCTATTATGATATGTCATTGCAGTTAAATCTCAGGATAATCCTGCAAATATATGAGACATTCCAAGGGTGTGACTCTGTATCAGAGACTGATTCCAACAGAGTAGCAGTAAACGTCTGATTTCTTGTGTGCAGTTTCCAACAGTGGCTTGGTCCAGCCTTTCATCTTCATCATATCAATCTGTAGGCATGAAAAAAACAAACTCAAAACATCTCTTAAAATGACAGCCTGTCTGCCCCTGACCATTGAGCTTCTGAAATCATGCTGAGCATCCCATTTAAGCACTCGCAATTACTGGCTTTCTGCCTTAAATATGCAAGTGAAGGGTGATTGCTAACTTCAAGGAACTACTTTTTTATTTTACCCTGAGAAATTACAGTTTCTTAAGACTGAACTTTGCAAACTCTCCCTGTTTATAGCAGGCCAAACTCCTAATATCAGTATTGAAGTCTAGTATCTAGGGAGTACTTACAGCCAGAGGATCAAGAGAGGGGAATGTTGAAGAAATTCCAGTGCCCATGAGGCTAAAAATGGATCATTGCAATTGTTATTTACTTGGCCCCAGGCTTTTCCTCCAGCAAAGGAAAGAGCAAAATTCACCAGTTCCCTTTCAAAATGAAAAAAAATAAAAATGCATGAGCTACCTCATGGCAAAATATTGTAATTTCTTCTGCTCAGCAGTCCCAAACTGTGCTCACCCTTCTCACAGAAAGATTCTGCTGAGTGTGGAAGAGGATTTTTTGACTCCTGTTATAGCAAACATGAGTTAGGTGCAGGGAGTCTGTAGTACTCATGTTGTTGTGCCTGCCAATTTCACTGGTACCTCTTACAGGGGGAAGGTAGCACTGACTCAGATTGCATTTTTCCCTATATTTTTCATGTTTCTCTTTTGCAGGAGGACAAAATACCATAATTTAAAATTTTTCTTCATCTTTCGTTATATTACATAAACACATCTCAATATGAGCACAATCCCAAGTGAAGGGGTAAATCGTAACAGACTGTAGTTATTACTTCTCATAGTAAAAAGAAATTGCACGTGGCTTTCCAGTAAAATAATTGCACTAGTACATCTGTCAGAATAATATGGAGGAATGTTAACATGTACAGTTTTTTCCTCTGTTCATGCATAGGAAGAATATTAATTCATCATAAAATTAACAGTGATTTAACAGGAAAAGATCATTGATTGAACTTTAATATTAATACTACATTAATATTGCATAGGTGCTAAACAGTATAAAAGTTATATATCAAATGACAAGTAAGAAATTGTGGTTTTTAAATTTGTTTTTACTAACATCCTTTCCACTGTAAATAATAAAATTTAAATCACATATTTGAATTGCAATAAAAATGTAAAACTAGATTAGCAGATACTAGAGCTGCATTAAACATTAAAATAAAACTGATTTATGATCAGTAAAAGTCCTTTTAACATTGAAAATAATTTTAATTTCAAAATTACTTGCACTTTAGAGTTCAGTGAATTAAAGCTGAGATATCTACACAAAAAGTGAATTCTGTTTCATGTATTTTTGACTTAAAATACATTTTATATGTCACAAAAATATGCATACCATGTTTTTTTTCTGACAACATAAATGTTTTTAATACTTTCCCTTCAATAAATAAAAATATCCCTTTTCAAGAGAATTGAGCTGAGCTGTAACTGAGCATTTAAGAGTATGTAGTTAACTCTTCATACACTACAATCCACAAACTAGATTAAGGACAAACCAGCTCATTAAGTGCATTTGCTGTATATTTCTCTTTCCAGTAATTTTAAAATAAATTTCTGAAAGAGACTGGTACTGGATTTTTTGGGGTTTTTGGGGTTTTTTTTTGGTTTTACTGTGAAGTAGTTTAAGACACAGAATATTTGAATGCTAAAATGGTTCCAAGGAAGATTAATAATGTGGAGAAGACACTTTTAACATCATCCTTCGATTTGTAGGAAAATCTATTCCATAAAAGCTAATTGCTTTTCTTTTGCAATGCCCTTGATTTTTGGGGTTTTTCTAATGGCTTCTGGTAATAATCTGGTAAGACATTTTTAAGGGAAAAAAAAATCACCTCATCAGGTATTCTGTGCAGCATGCAAAGCCCTCCTTCTGATAAATCAGCTCTATTCTCAAAGCGACAATTCTTATTTTGAGTTCCCGGCTGTACTGCAGCTCAATAAATATGGAGAACAGTAGAAAAAGTAGAAAAACACTCCAGAATTCAAACCCTAGGAAAAAAAAAAGGACGAAGTTATATATATGTGTGTGTGTGTATGTGTATATATATATATTCTCTATGTTGTTTAAGGATGTAGAGCTTTGTTCTAATATTTACTTTCTTTTACTTCATTTTGTGCCTATGCTCTTGCTTCCTCAAGTCCCTAGTAGCTATTGTCATTGAATTTAATGAAACAGGACACAATGAAATAAAAAGCACAGAAACATATCCTTGTGCTGAGCTCTTCCAGTCGCCAGGCAGCCTGTGCCTTTAGCAGATATTTTTGCTTTAAGCTTAAGACAGCTAGAACTTTAGGTACTTGTTTTAACAACTGCTTCATATGTGAGGGTCACCACAGAGAAGCACAAAAATTTGCTACCAGATGCCCACCATGGCAATATCACAACAGGAATTTTGAGAACAACTGGACAGGTTTACAAAAGCATGATGCTGACATCTGGCCATTGCACAAAAAGGGGTAGATCTCCATCAGGTCAGTGCCGAGAACGGCTACATTCCTCTGGTCCATGCACATCGAGAGTGGGGGCACCCCTCCATGCACATCTCTTGAGCAAGTCAGGTATGTACAGGGACACAGCACAGCATCATCTGTGATCTGGGATGATCTCTGCTTCTGCTTGTGCCTTTGCTGTCAGCCAGTCAGAGTACCTTCAGCACTTAGTTTTATTCCACATGTTGATCATTGTTGGGAGTTTGGGATCAGCAGTTATGGAGTCGATGGCTAAATGCCACTGAGAATCTGGGACATCAGCTCCCTGTGTTGTTCCTCCTGTAAAATGGGGAAGATATTTTTTTTCAGAAACGACACTGGTTGTTGACTAAGAGACACAAGAATAATGAACTACCATTGCACGATCAAGATCAAACAGCGAATTTTCCACTCTTATCAATAACAGAAACTTCATTCTTATAAAGCTCGCAATGCTGGAAGCCTCCATGCTTTATTTAAGGTACAGTTCTTTCAGCTTCATTATCAAGTATATATATATATATACACCCTTTGTCCTGTTCAGCTCAGTAACATGGCAAGGCAACTTTTAGATATTTTTAATAACAAATCATTGATTTTATGATCTCTGAGAGCATGGAGGAATTTTCCTTTTTTATTTCACATGAGCAGAGATTGTCTCTAATGATTTCATTGGGGAAGACAGAAGTAGAAAGAGGTAATGTCTCTGTTTGACAAAAAGCTTACAGGCTTGTTTAAAATCAGTGAGATTCCTTTAAAAATCAAAAATATGTATGATGATTTTTCTGGATCGGTCTCTATTTTAGTTTTTAGCAAGTGAAAGAAATCAGGATCCAACAGGTAGATTATAGTGTTAAATACCTAGATTAATTTCTGCACATCTAGTTTTAAAACTCTCAATCTCAGCCCATTTGCTGTAGAGACCAGCTTCAGAGCAGGTAAGACTGCACTGGGGAAGGAATCTAAGCAAAAAAAAGGCTGGCAAAAAGCTTTTGGGGGCTTTTCTTAAGCCGGCTACAGCAACCAAAGCTGAGGCGGCACCGGCAGCTCCAGGGCGGACACCCGAGATAGCGTGGGCGGAGCCACCCTCAGCGGCGCGGCGATTTTAAACACGGTGATCAGCTGCTAACTGTGCCCTCAGGGTATAAGAAGCCTTGGGGAGGGCAGGGACTAGTCCCTGTTCACCGAACAAAAGGGTAAGTCTTTGTTAGAAGGCAAGTACTTAAAAGGGCTGTGAACTGTTCTCTGCACAGCTTTCTGAGAGTCTTTGGATTGCAGAGCCAACTATGGTTGCCACCAGGTCAATGGTTGTTAGAAAAACTGTGGGCACCCAGACAGAGGCCCCACGTAAGCATGTGGGTGTTCAGGCCTCGGGCTGCAGAGAATGCCGGAGCCTGGCACTGGCCATGGAGGGTAGTGGAGGTGACGCCTGTGTCCAATGTGACCAGGTGAGCGATCTGCTCAGCCTGGTGGCTGAGCTGAAGGAGGAAGTAGAAAGGCTGAGGAGCATTAGGGAGTCGGAGAGAGAGACAGATCGGTGGAGTCAGGTCCTGAATGGCAAGCAGCAAGCTCCGCAAAGAGCTGAATATCCCCCCACCTCTGGCCATCAGGCAAAAGGGGGGGACCTAAAGGATAGGGAGGAGTGGAAGCAGGTGCCTGCCAGGAGAGGAAGAAAAATCCTTGCCTGGCCTCCCTCACCTCTCTGGCTGGCCCTGCAAAACAGGTATGGGGCTCTAGACAATGAGAGCCAGGCAAAGGAAGAGACAAGTGAGGGTTCACCCATAGGGCTGTATAGGGTGAGTCGCTTGGATACACGCGTTAGGACTTCTTCATCTAAGAAAAAAAGGAGGGTAATTGTAATTGGAGACTTCCTCTTGAGGGGAACAGAGGGCCCTGTCTGCCGACCTGATCCGATCCACAGGGAAGTCTGCTGCCTCCCTGGGGCCCGAGTTAAGGATGTTAGCAAGAAGCTTCCTGGTCTGGTCAAACCCACGGACTATTACCCGCTTTTGGTTATGCAGATCGGTAACGATGAGATAGTAGAGAGACGTCCAGAAGCAATCAAAAGGGACTTTAGGGCACTGGGGCGGATGCTAGAAGAATCAGGCGCACAGGTTGTGTTTGCCTCTGTTTCTTCAATTACGAGGAAAAATAGTGGTAGTTTTGACAAAGTGCAGCAGATTAATACTTGGCTAAAGGGGTGGTGCCAGCAGTCTAGCTTTGGATTTTTTAACCATGGGGAGATCTACAGGGCACCTGGTCTACTGAAACCAGATGGGGTTCACATGACACAAAGGGGAAAAAGGATCCTTGGTCATGAGCTGGCAGGACTCATAGAGCATTCTTTAAACTAGATATGAAGGGGGATGGGGTTATAGCTGGGATTGCAGCGGGGCAGTGTTCTACAAATTATGAGTACCAGGTGGCCTCCCATCCCCCTAGGGTGAGATCAGTGTGCTCAGCTTGCTCCCTGAAATGCTTATACACCAATGCACGCAGCATGGGGAATAAGCAGGAGGAGCTAGAAACCTGGGTTCGGGCAGGAGATTATGATCTGGTGGCAATTACAGAGACGTGGTGGGACAGCTCACATGACTGGAATGTGGTCATGGGTGGCTATGTCCTTTTCAGGAAAGACAGGCCAGCCAGGCGAGGTGGTGGAGTCGCTCTTTACATGAAAGAGCAACTACAATGTATTGAATAACAAGAGGAGAATTTACAGATCTTGGAAGGTGGGGCTGGCCACTTGGGAAGAATATAAGGCTGTTGTCCGAGGATGTAGGGAGGCAACTAGGAAAGCAAAGGCCTCCCTAGAATTAAACCTTGTGAGAGGGGTCAAGGACAACAGGAAGAGCTTTTTCAGATACGTGGCAGATCAAACTAACACCAGAGGCAATGTAGGCCCACTGATGAATGAGGTGGGTGCCTTGGTGACAGAAGACGCAGAGAAGGCAGAGCTACTGAATGCCTTCTTTGCCTCTGTCTACTCTCCCGGAGGCTGTCCTGAGGAGCCCCGTTCCCCTGAGAACCCAGAGGAAGTCAGGGCAGTGGAGGAGTTTGCTTTAGTCGATGAGGACTGGGTTAGGGACCAATTAAGCAATCTGGACATCCATAAATCCATGGGTCCAGATGGGATGCATCCACGGGTGCTGAGGGAGCTGGCTGATGTCATTGCTAGACCACTCTCCATCATCTTTACCAAGTCTTGGGAAACGAGAGAGGTGCCTGAGGACTGGAGGAAGGCAAATGTCACTCCAGTCTTCAAAAAGGGCAAGAAGGAGGACCCAGGTAACTATAGACCGGTCAGCCTCACCTCCATCCCTGGGAAAGTGATGGAACGACTTATCCTTGGTGCCATCTCAAGGCATATCAAGGATAAGAGGGTCATCAGCAAACTTGCTGATAGTACTCTCTAGTCCCTCATCCAAGTCATTGATGAATATATTGAATAGTACTGGTCCCAGTACTGACCCTTGAGGGACTCCACTGGATACAGACCTCCAACCAGACTCCGCCCCATTGACCACAACTCTTTGGCTTCTTCCCCTTAGCCAGTTCACAGTCCACCTCACTACCCAAGAATCTAGACCACACTTCCTCAGTTTAGCAGCCAGGATGCTGTGGGAGACTCTGTCAAATGCTTTACTGAAGTCAAGGTAGACCACATCCACTGCTCTGCCATCATCTCTCCACCTTCTTATATCCTCGTAAAAGGCTATGAGGTTAGTCAAGCACGACTTCCCTTTGGTGAAGCCATGTTGACTGTCTCTAATGACCCTCTTATCCCTGATATGCCTTGAGATGGCACCAAGGATAAGTCGTTCCATCACTTTCCCAGGGATGGAGGTGAGGCTGACTGGTCTATAGTTACCCGGGTCCTCCTTCTTGCCCTTTTTGAAGACTGGAGTGACATTTGCTTCCCTCCGGTCCTCAGGCACCTCTCCCGTCTCCCGAGACTTTGTAAAGATGATGGAGAGTGGGCATTGGTATTATCATTTTCAACCTATTTAAAAAAAAAAACCAAACAGGCAGCATCATGATTCAGTTTCTTTCCTAACTCTTAGACCTATTAGCATCCACAGAATGGAATTTAAGGCTTTGCCAACCCTGTGATTATGTGGATATAGCTACAAATGGTATATTGAAGCTTTACTTGGCAAAATTGTAATTTGTACTAGCTTAAGTCAGTGTGTCTGAGGTTACTTAGGAGATAGGGAGAGATGTAGTTGATCCTAACTATTCAAGATACAGTTCTTATTTAGACAATAAAGATGGACTGTTATTATTTAGAAGAACTGAAGTTATGTTAGTACAGGAGTTTAAGTGGTGATATCTGTGGCAAAGTAACTCCTGGTTTTGAAAACTGGGATAATATTTTCAACGTGCAAGTGTTACAAAAGGAAAAGCCTGAATGTGCCTGCATGTTAATTCCTAAGAAGATGAAAAAAGTGAAGAGCAAGTTCTCAAAATTAGAGGAAATATTTTATAAGACGAGTTAGGAGTGACTAATTTGTGAATTAAGTCACATTGATAAAGAGTCTAGTGCTATTGTGTAATAGAAAACACATAGCAGGCCTTTCAATGAAATTGTTGCTTATGGGATAACTCATCTTGCTCTGTACAGACCAATGAAACCAGATCTGTAAACGTAACTGTGTTGTGAATGATGTTTTGTTAGTCTGCTTTGGGTTAGTAGCAATTTAGGATTTCTTAATATTTTTGAGAGAAATCATAAGATAAGCACTTAATCATCAGGTAATTTAACAGAGTGCTTTAATGGAATTGCTGCAATCAAAACAGCGACTTAAAAATGGCAAGAGTCACCTGAAACAGAGCAGTGTTGCACACACAGATGGAGTTTAAAACAAATCACATGTACAGACAAGCAGATAAACAAACAATTCTAGAGAAAATTACACACAGAGAGACAGGCAACACACAAACATAGGCTAACCTATAATCAAAATTTCCCTTTTGTGAGTTTCCCAAATTCCTCACTTTTATGTGCTGGCATTCATCAACATATGGTTGGTGAACCTCACGGAATCAGGCATTTAAGTCCTTGTGAAATCATCAACAGAAGGTCTTTCAATCCTTGTGAAATCTACCCTGAGAGGCATCTCAACTCAGGAGGAGATGTTAGGTCATACAGCCCACTGTGGTCCTGGACAGCTCAAAGGGTCTAATTTTTCGGAAGACTATTTATAGGAAATTGAGATAATTGGCTCTCATCAGTATTCTCCATTCTGACCATAGTCACAATTCTGGACATAGTCACAATTCAGGCAGCAGCTGCTTGATCACCTCACATCCAAGCTACCACATTTGTGACCAAAATAACAGTACCTGAGGCAGAGATAAGAGCATAAGATGAGTTTCTCCCAAAGCAGGCAGGGCTCATCTTGATTCAGGCAGTAGATGGCCAAGGTGTGGCCAGAGAGTGCCTGACACCCAAGTCACTGCACCAATATCCGACATAACAGCACTTGCTACCAAGATAATAGCACAATGCTATTATCCTGAGATCTCACAGTGGCTGTGGGTGGCGGCACTACAACATTCCACTCGTTAACCACAGTTAATCTATCCTTCCACAAGGTGGTAGTGTGCTCACCTCTTGTATCTGTGCCTATAAATACACAACGCTGAAATCCAGTTATAATTTGAGGTAATTTTTTTCACATTTAGTCAATCTCCATAACTATTTAAGCTTCAATAAATGTAGTTAGACAACATCATATATGCAGGGGGGTTTCTGAGCCAGTATAATTTGTTTAGCCACTCTCCAAACTCTCACAAACACTCATGAACTCGATTTGTTCAGCCTTGAGAAGAGAAGGGTCAGGGAAGCCCTTATTACCATGTACCAGTGCATAAAGGGTGGCTACCAGGAAGATGAAGACTCTCTTTTTTATGAGGAGTCACATAGATAAGAAAAGGGGTAATGGGCAGAAGTTGCTTCTGCAGAGGTTCTGTTTGGACTCCAAAGGAAAGTTTTTTACCATGAGAGAAATGGGATATTGCAATAGCCTTCCAAAAGAAGATGGATTCCCCAGCCTTAAATAGTTTTAACACTCAGCTTGTCAGGGTGCTGGACTGTCTCATTTAAACTGTATTTCTTTACTTAAAAAGGTTGAGCTAGATGACAGAATCATAGAATCGTCATAGAATCATCGAATCACAGAATCATAGAATCATAAGACAGTTTTAGTTGGAAGAGATCTTCAGGATCATCTTGTGCAACCTCTGTCGTAGCCATATCAACACCACTAAGGAATGTCCCTCAGCACATCTACCCATCTCTTAAACACGTTCAGGGATGGTGACCCAGTCACCTCCCTGGACAGGCTCTTCCAATGCCTGACAACCCTTGCACTAAAGAAATTCATCCTAAAAATCCTTTAGGTCTGTTCCAACCCAGTAATCTATGATTCTATGATTCATGTATAAAAAATGTTCAAGAGACATAATATAGTAACAGACAGTAAAATCAGGGTGGGGTGCAACATTAGCTTCAGCACTCCAGTTGCCATAGGTGACCATCCAAACGGGACTTACCATTTGTGTTCTCTAACACTTTTAATTCTTTCCAAAACTCTATGCATGTCTTCCTCTTCATGACGGATTGTAAGAAGATATTTTGTCCCATTTTCTGTGCTTGTTGCAGAAGGTTTATCAAATCAGGATGGTGGAGATATTGCTCGACTAAAGTCAGGTTTGTTCCAATAGGTGTTTGTTGCAGCACACAGTATGACACGTTTTCAAAAGACAAACCTTCATGAGTATTTGTGGGTATAGAAAAATTGAAATCACAACTAATGACCATAGAAAAGTTCCATATGTGTAGATTAGAGTGGTTGGTTACGTTGTGAAAAAAATAATCTATTAACAAGGATCTATTGGTGCCAGTAGATTAAAGTGAAGAGAAAGCAAAGGATTATGCATGAGTAAGTGAAGACGCTGATGTCTAGTATAACAGTTGCTCCCATGGTGTCATTAGTGTGATTCATTGTTTCCTGTGAAAGAAGGAAAGGGAAAATCTCAGTGAGGAAGGCTGAATGAATTACCCCTTTTGTGATACAGGGTAATTCCATCTAGCACTGATTTTATATTCTGCTCCACAATTGTTAATGACTTCCCATGACATTGTTCCTCATGGTTTAGTGAGAGTCGTTGATACTGTTCCAATAGATGATAGTTTTACCGTGATGGGTAGTCCTGGTTTCAGTGAAGGCCAAGTGTGCCTATTAGAGGTTTATTGCAATAACAGCTGAAATTCCATCTTTGATGGCAGCCAACATTGGATGCTGGGAAACATTTGTGAGGCTGGAGCTGGTGAGTACAGGTTCCATTTGCAAAAGACAGTGGTTTTGGATTCCACCTTGAGACTTCCAGATTCAAATGATGACATACTACCATTTGGTAGCTTCCTTGTTCATCCTATTAAAACATCAAAGCCCAATATGGTTTCATAGTGATTTTTTTACTTCAAAACAAACTGAATTTATTAGAATTTGCTGAGAAGCGAAGTTTTTGACAGTGGGGCATAGTTCACTGCCACTGTTAATGTCAGTTACTTTAACTTTAGATTGACCTTTACATAATCCTAATGTGATTTGAGTAAGTATAGATACTTGTGTTCCTGTTCATATTAGAGATTTAGTTATTTTTGGTGAAGACCTACAGGAAACATAATATAAGGACCGTCATTTCTTATTCATTGATAAGTATCAATTTTCCGGAAAGGCAGGTCCAATAACCGATCAGCATTTACCCATTTTTTTTTTCATTCCTGTTTCTGCACTTCATTCAACTCCCTCCCCAGAGTGAAGAAAGGATTAGGAGGTCTTGTAAAAGTTGACTGGGGGGAGCAGTAACAGGTATCAGTATTACATCTTACTTTCAGAAGGCTTCCATCAAACTTAGAATAACTCTAACTGTTGTTTATGAATAGTAACTCTGGAAATACCCGTTGCCAGGGTTAGCTTCCAGAATTCATTTGTCTCTTCCCAGGCCCCTGACTGTCAATTAATGGGTCTCAGTTCTTGAGGGTCACTCTGAGGTGTTTCCTTAACTTTAGACATAACTTTTTTATCCACTGGACACATCATCGCATCCCACTTCTCATCCATGATTTATGATGTCATGTATAAATTCTGCCAGAGTACGGAGATTACTTCAAAGTAAGGTTGCTTCATGGTTCATGTTCATCACTGATATCTGTTACAGCTAACAGGACATTAAAATCTGCATGAATGAAGTTTGAGAATGGCAGTGGATCTCTTTATTAACTGCTTTAGCATAGAGTGGTCTACAGTTGCTGAGATGGGAACACCAAGGAAACAGCCCTTCTATCACAGAAACTTACATCCTAGTGAGTAGGTACATACTGATTTCAGCTGAGCCATGTACCTGAATTATGGTGGAAAGTGACACTAAATTTTTGATATAATATTCCATTTTTAGCTGTATGAATATGTATTCTGAATAAGAACCTACATGGCAAAAGGTTTTCACAAGAGTATAACCTGTCTGAAACAATAGTTTACCCATTCAACTAACTTCACAATTGATTTCTTATAGTACAAGCTGTTACTTAAAAACTCAGCAATTATGTCCAGTTGCAGATATGCCTTTTAAAATAACTGGAGAAAATCTGTTGCCAAATGTTAACTCCAAACCTGCAACTTATCATGGCTAAGCAAGGAACAAAATATTTTTCTTCTTAACAGTGCAATGGTGTGCTGTAGGGAAGTTAGGATGCCTGGGCTTATTTGCCAAAAGTGAAATTACAGAATGTAAGAGATCAGCTTGGCATGGTTCCAAATACATGGCATTGTTTCTTTCAACACTTACCTTCAACTAACTTTCTGTCTGATGACCCTTTCATTCACTTTTATCTACAACTTCTTTCTCTCTTTTTGTTAAAAGGTGAAATGTCCTTTTGAAAATCAGTCTTCTGTAGTGAATGTGAAGTAATTGGTTTCTTTTATGTCAACCTTTTAATACCAAAAAAAGGTATAGGGCACTCTGAAATTATCAAGGCAATTGAACCTGTGTGTTTCACACAGAGAATTAACACTGCTAGGTGAAACTGTGAAGATAAAATCTCTAGCCCTGAGAAATTTTTATTGTGAAATGGTTTTCTTATCAGTGAGGTTAATGAAGATGTCAGCAAATTGGATGAGGTTTTGCCAGATGGAATTGCTTTCACCTCCAACCCAACTTGGAAAAGGTGTTAATCAGTACATTAATCTTATCAGCAGCTGAGAAGGTGGCTTTGAAACCGGCCATTTCTGGTTTTCATTCAGAAAAAAAATGAAAAGATAATTATTCTCAAAATCCATATTACCAATATTACCCTTCCTTCTCACTCTACTTCAAGTGCATACTCTTGTAAAGTTATCACAAGAATGGATGTGTGGGAAGTGAAAGGATAGGTAAAGGATTGCTTGCAAATGGAGCTGAGCTTTGGAGTTTTCATCACATGCTTGAACAGTCTTTTTCATGAATAGTTAGGAACATTAGTTGGGAAATCTTTGCATGTATAACCATCCCTAAACCAGCAATACATTTTGCAGCAGAATATTATATAGTAAAGTTATAATGATAGCTTGACGTGAAACAAGGTCTACAGGATTGCACACGCCAACAGGGATAGTCCTTGATTAGCAAGAGAAATGGGACCATTTTAATTGATCCTGCAATTGTGTGATTCTGTTATCCTTGTGAAAAATATTTTGTCATGCAAAGTGGTTATTTCTACATATTTAGGAAAAACTTTCCCAAGAACACTGGAATATATTGTTATTGGATCATCCGATACTTTCAGATAACCTTAATACAGAAATAAGATATTGATATTTAAATCTGTGCATCTCTTGCATCTCTGTTCTATGAATTTTCTTTGAAAGTGAGATGATATGAATTCACCAGTGCTAATCAAATTCTGGTGCAGCTGAAGGATGTATTGAAATTAGAGCACAAGAAGTATGATGTTACATTTATTTTGTTTATTTATGTAAATGCAGGTTCTTTGTTTTAAAATTAACTTGAATAAAATATTACTTTTAAAATATTTGTTAGGTTTGTTTTAAATAAAATACAGGGAGAACAAAAAAGTATAACTGTTTGAAGGTCTAAGTGTGAGGGCAAATAAATCAGGGTCAAATTTCGAAATCTGTCACTGTTTTTCTTCCCCTGAGTGAGACAGAATTTTTTTTTTTAATCTTTGAAATGACTAGAAGCAGAATGGGAAAAGGTTGTTATAAGGCTGGTGCTTGAAAGAGATTTTGACATGTGAAGGAAGACTCAGCAGGAAACAAAGTCCCAAATAATGTTGCTCAACACTCTTACCTTAATCTCTACCTTAGTTCCTTATATGAATAATAAAGATAACAACAGATCTCATCCAAACAGGGATCCTTCCCAGTTAAATTAATTCATGACTATAAGGTACATAAACACATAAATTTAAGTGAAAAGAGAAAATGCTCCATCACAGAGTAAAGACAGAATTCAAACTGTTTAGTGATATTTACAATTTCTAAAACTAGTTATACTCACTTTATGAAAGGGTCAAAACAGAGTAGTTACACAGAGATATTTTTTTCTACACTACAAAAAAGAATAGGTGACAGTCCTAGCTAAAAAGCAGTGGTCTTGGCAAGCAGTGAAGTCTTGGTTTTTTCCCATTTGAACTGTCACAATTCCTAATCGCCAGATCATTCTGTAGATGGGGAAAAGAAACAGCAACAGTCAGAGTAAAGAATACTATTATTCATTAGTAACGGCTCCTCAGTGGACAAGGAGACAAGTTAATCTTATTTATTCTTGCACAGCATAGGCATTGCTGTTAAAACAGTAATTTCTTTTCCATCCTATACATCTCCAAGATGGGGAGACATGGACTTGATGGATGGACCACTCGATGGATAAGGAACTGGCCAGAGGATTGGACTCAAACAGTTGTGGTCAATGGCTTGATGTCCACACGGAGCCCAGTGACAAGCGGAATTCCCCCGGGGTCTGTTCTGGGTCCAGTGCTGTTTAACATCTTTGTCAGCGACATGGACAACAGCATTGAGTGCAACCTCAGCAAGTCTGCTGGTGACACGAAGCTGTGTGGTGCAGCGGACTCGTTTGAGGGAAGGGAGGCCATCCAGAGGGACTTTGACAGGCTGGAGAAACAGGCCAGTGCAAACTGCATGAGCTTCAACATGTCAAAATGCAAGGTCCTGCACCAGGGTTGGGCCAATCTCATGCAGACTTACAAGCTGAGTATAGAGTGGGTTGAAAGTATCTCTAAAGAGAAGGACTTGGGGGTGTTGCTAGGCTTAACATGAGCTGGCAGTGCGCTCATGCAGCTCAGAAGGCCAGCTGCATCCTGGGATGCATCAAGAGGAGTGTGGCCAGCAGATCAAGAGAGGTGATTCTCCTCCTATACTCTGCTTCTGTGAGACTCCACCTCAGATGCTGTATCCAGTTCTCGTGTCCCCACCATAAGAGAGATATGGATCTGTTGGAATGAGTTCAGAGGAGGCCACAAAGATGATCCAGAGGTTGGAACACCTCTGCTACGAGGACAGGCTGAGTGAGATGGGATTGTTTAGCTTGGCGAAGAGGAGACTCCGGGAGGACCTTATAACTGCCTTCAAACACCTGAAGAGAATCTACAGGAAGGCTGGAGAGAGTCTCTTACAAGAGTGTCCAGCGATAGGATAGGACACGGGGAAATAGATTTAAATTGAAGGAGAATAGGTTTAGTTTGGATCTTAGGAAGAAATTCTTTAGTACAAGGTTGGGCAAGACTCTGGAATAGATTGCCCAAAGAGGTTGTGGATGCCTCTTCTCTAAAGATATTCAAGCCAGGTTGGATGAGGCCTTGAGAAACTTGGTGTAGTTAACAGTCTCCCTCCTCCTGGCAGGGAGGTTGGATTAGATGATCTCTGAGGTCCCTTCCAACCTGAGACATTCTATGATTCTGTAAATTGATTCTAAGTTACCACCAAGGTGACATTAGATTTTGGTGATTCATGCAGAGAGACGCCAACTTCTTAAAATAATGTTTACCTTTTATTAGAGATTTCAGAGCTCTGAGTCTTTAATTACAATCTACAGTATCAGTGTTGGGGGTTGACTCTGGCTGGAGGTCAGGTACCCATCACAGCTGCTCTATCACTCCCCTCTTCAGCTGGAGAGGGGACAGAAAATATAACGAAAGGCTCCTGGGTCAAGATAAAGACAGGAAAATCACTCACAATTACTTTCCTGGGCAAACCAGACCTGACTTGGGGAAATTAATTAAATTTATTAATAATTAAATTAGATAAGGATAATGAAAAACAAAACCAAATCTCATAAAGAACACCTTCCCCCCATCCTTCCTTTCTTCCTGGGCTTAATTTTGCTCCTGATTTATCCGCCTCCTCCCCCTGAGCAGTGCAGGTGGACAGGGAATGTGAGTTGTAGTCAATTCAATATATGTTGTCTCTACCACTTCTTCCTCCAAGGGAGGACTCCTCACTATGCCTCCACTCAATTGTGAGGTCTCGTGGTACATCTTTGTTCACAAACTTTCTCCAGTATGAGTCCTGTCACGAGAGATAATTCTTGTTAAACTGTCCCAACATGAATTTCCTCTTTAGAGTGCAGTCCTTCATGAGCAGAGTACTCCCACATGAGTCCCCCATGGGGTCACGAGCCTTGCCAGCAAACCTGCTCTGGCACGGGCTCCTGTCTCCACAGACCACAGGTTCTGTTTGGAGCCTGCTCCAGTGCTGGCTTCCCACGGGCTCACAACCCCCTTCAGGCATCCACCTACTCCAGCATGGGGTCCTCCATGGGCTGCAAGTGGACATCTACATCCCGTCACCTCCATGTGCTGTATCTCAGTCAGGAGAAAAGAAGGCTTCAAGGAGACCTTGCTGTGGCCTTCCAGTATCTTAAGGATGCCTACAAGAAAGCTGGTGAGGGCCTTTTTAGGATGTCAGGTAGTGATAGAACAAGAGGGAATGGATTAAAGCTAGAGATGGATCAGTTTAGATTGGACATTAGGAAGAAGTTCTTCACCATGAGAGTGGTGAGACACTGGAACAGGTTACCCAGAGAGGTGGTGGAAGCTCCATCCCTGGGAGTTTTTAAGGCCAGACTGGATGGGGCTCTGAGCAACCTGGTCTAGTGGGGGATGTCCCTGCCCATGGCAGGTGGATTGGAACTAGATGATCTTTAAGGTGCCTTCCAACCTTGACAATTTCATGATTCTATGATTCTAACGGGACAGCCTGCCTCACTGTGGTCTTCACCATGGTTCAGGGGAATTTGTTCTCCAGGGCCTGGAGCACACCCTTTCCCCTTTCTTTGCTGACCTTGCTGTCTGCACATGTTCTCAACTCCTCTGCCTCTCTCTTGCAAGTTGTTTTGGTGCAGTAATTTTTACCTCCTTCTTAAATATGTTATCACAGAGGCATTATCATCATCACTGATAAGCTCGGCCTTGGGCAGCGGCAGGTCCATCTTTAGAGTTGACTGGCATTCAGTCTATCAGACCTAGGTGAAGTTTCTCGCAGCTTCTCAGAGAAGCCACCCCTACAGCCTCCCCACTACAAAAACCTGGCCATGTAAACCCAATGCAAATATGTACATCAAAATTAGCAAATTATAAAATGTCTCTGTTAATTTCTCACCAACATTCTCATATGGGCTCATTAAAAATGAAGCATTATTACTTTTTTATTATCTCCAAAGTAAAATCTTTGGTGTGACTCACCTTAATCCTAACCTGCGAGTCAGTGAACCTGAGACATTGTCCTGAAAGCTTGGCACGTGGCAACTAGTCACAGGTAAACAGTTCAAATCTTTGGAACACAAAGGCCTTAGTGCAATAGAACATAGTAGGAGAGAAGCAACCAGGATAGAGGAGAGACAGAGGAGAGACAGAGGAGAGAAAGAAGAAGAGTAATAGCAAAATCATGAGGCTAAATACTGATACTCTGGTCCTGTTGCTGGCTCATGTATTCAGTGTCTTGTGTGTACCTCAGACAATGCACTTCAGAGTCATTTACAGGACTAAGGAGTGGTGATATTTATTTATCTTTTTAATCTTGGTTTCAGGTTTTGTCTTTCTTGCCTCCAGAATATTACAGGATATGTGAGACTGTTTAGGTGGTGAGATGGAGGACATGTGTAGGTACAGAAGTGCACCAAAGTTTTTCAGAAAACTTTCAGTGGCTACCACAGCTTAGTTAGAGCTGGAGATGCTCAAAATGCTTCACACACGCTCTCCAAGTTTTCGTCTAGTCAAGCTGATGGAAGAGCAGGCAGTTTTCTCCATGACGTCTACGGTGAAAAGTCTGCTTTATGTATTAAGCAGTCTCTGTCTCCTGATGTTGTGCAGTTCAGTTATGATTTCAGTGTCAACAAATTGTATTTCTCATAAAAAATATGAAATAGTACCCTACTAAGAATGAGTAGCTTAATATAATACTGACAGTCTCATCCTGGCCAGTCTTGTGCCAGCTACTAATTTGTGCTGAAAATTGTATGTTCCTAAGCTTATCCCTTAAGTCTCAAGTTATTATGGTTGCTTATAGCTCTAAATGTACATTCCTCTTTCCATATTTTGAGCTTTGTGAAATAAAGTAAGGTAATTTCCCATTTTCTCTGTGTCTTTTCCTCACCTTCAACCATCATCACTTTCCTTTCTCTTTGGAAATTAAGGTGAACTGAAAATTCAATTAGTGTATACTATCCTTTATTGCATTTGAATCAAATCTGTGCTCTCACTTTCATATAAATTAAAGGATCCAGAGATAAAAGAACATAAAATATACCTAAAATGAAATAAGTATTGTCCTTCTACTTGTCCTCCTACTTGAAAATGAAAATACCAACACTGAATTACACCAAGTCCAGTATACTCAATGGCCTACATATAAGCATAGAGAGAAAAAAACCACATTTTTTTGGTATGATTAGGATCTTGAATCAGAGGCGTATACTTGTATTTAATAGCTCCTGATGTATTTTTTGTTCCTTGAGTTTGTTTAATGGTTTTTGGAACAACTATAAACTTTTAGCGATCATCAAATCTCACAGCAAAACATTTTACAGCTTTTTACAGTACACATTTTATTCAGCATGTGAAGAAATGTCTTTCATGGGTTAAACTTTCTCTCTGATCGTTACATTTTATATCCGCCTTGAGGAGTTCCTGTGTGGCTGCCCTAGGGGATCCTGCTCTGGCAGGGGGGTTGGACTAGATGATCTCTAGAGGTCCCTTCCAACCCCTAACTTTCATGATTGATTCTATGATTCTAGAGGTGGACATAGATAATATGTTGCTAATTTATTCTTCATTGTACTCATGATTTTAAAGACATCTACATTATCCTTCTTGCACAAATAAGCACAACTGGAATCATAAGGTTTCATCATTTCACCTCTGGAATTTTTTCCACACAATTAATCATCCTTTGCCTTTTCACTTTCTCTGTATGCTTTTGAAATAGGTACTAGAATTGACCTGATCTTAGAGATGTAGATTCTGTGTATGGTGATATGGTGATGTAGTTGGATTCTTTTGCTAAAAATACTTTTTTAAATAACAAAATTAATTTAATTATTTTATTTTATTTTATTTATGTTATTTTTTTATTTTATTTATACTTATTCTATTTTCTTTAACTGCTACTAAATATTTTCATAAAAATACATGGCATAAAATCATAGAATCCTAGAATCATAGCATCATAGAACAGTTCAAGTTGGCAAAGACCCTTGGGGTCATCGAATCCAACCATTAACCCTACACTATAAGTTCACCCTTAAATCGTATCACCCAACACCACACCTAAGTGACACTTAAACACATCCAGGGACGGCGACTCAACCACCTCCCTAGGCAGTCTGTTCCAGTGTCTGACCACTCTTTCCGTGAAGAATTTCTTCCTAATGTCCAATCTAAACCTACCCTGTTGCAACTTGAAACCATTCCCCCTGGTTCTGTCCTGGCATCACGCAAAGACTTCAGTCATATGTATAAGTTAGTTTTGAACACATCATCATCCAAAAAAGAATAGGCCTGTGTTTTGATTGGATGTGCGTCACATCATTCTTCCCTGCATTAAGTGTTATCACCTATTTTGTTACCTAGTCATTCAGTAACAATCCTCTCCAGAAGCTCTTCACAGGTAGCCCGTATATTTAGGCCCCTAAATAGCTCAGCAAAATTTGTCTGCTTATTGCTTATTTTTCCTTTGTTCTTGATCTGAAGATCTTAAGCATATTTTAATTCTGCAAAATTTTTTAATTTCTTTCAGTTTCTAGCATCCACCTCTTGCCATTTGTAAAAAACCACTTCATATTAGAACAGTTCAACAGAAATGAACTATCTAGGAACTCAGGCAATATTATGTCTTTGCCAATGATTAATTTTACCAGCTGAGTTATTCATCTTAATCTCGGAAATGATGGATTCTTTACCTCTTTGAAAATCAGACCCTAACTAATTTCAATTTCAACACTTAAAACTGAAAATTAAAGCATGCAGAATTAAATTAATCTGGAAAAATTTGCATAATTATGTTATGCAAAACAAAATTATCAAAGTTATCAAAGCAAATCAGTAACAAAGTCAAAAACAAAGCATGGGTCTCCTAAAGTCAGGAGCACTGGTGTTGTGAGGTAGTTACCAGCATCTACTCGGAAGGGCAAAACCTATCCAATAAGTCCTTCCATGAGGCATTGAAATTTCTTACTTTAAAGCGTGTAATCATGACAACCCCGCCTCACACAAACTTCATGGTTATCATCTCCGTGTGCAATTCCATAGCAAGAAAAGGAATGGAAAGACACTATTTAGCTGCCTGCCTGACACAGGCAGTTGTGTTGTCTCAGCAAGCACACAGGAATAAGTTGATTGTGGGAGTTTAAAAGTTGTCCAGGGAAGATGCAGAGCAGCAATACAACTCCTGATTCGCTCCCTCTCTGGGGGAGCAGTTGCTGGACGTGTCGAATTTTGGAGCTGGGCTTCGTAAGGGATGAGATACAGAGTTCAGCACAAGTTGTCTCAGCAAGCACCTGGGAATGGGTTGACTGGGACAGCGGAAAAGTTGTCTAGGGAAGGTGCAGGGCAGCAATACAACTCTCTGCAAGGACACGTGACTTTTGTGCACAAACTCTGTTCTAGGACTGAAGAACAGAAAAAATAAAGGCATTATGGATGCTCTGGGCTGTGAGTGCCTGTAAGTCCTGCTTCAATCTTGCTCGTATTTGGAGAAAAGTGACTCTTTAAGGTGGTGTGCAAGAGTACAGAGGGACACAAGCAAAATTCTGGCCCTCTAAAAGCTTTAAGGAAAAGCGCTGAAAACTAGTAGTAAATTTATTTGAAAAGGTAATACAATTAAAACATTCTTACAGAAATTAAGGCAGCTCTTATTTTAGTAGTATAATTTAAAGTAGAACAGAATGGAACAATGCAAATGGAATGTTGTAGGAGTTGTCAATTATACAATGATATAATGGGCGCTATGCAGAAATATTAGAAAGTTGGGACTGTTCTAGCAGTGCAATGATTTGATTCATTAGCATCACAAAAAATGTTCTATAATCATATCTTGGATGCTCTTACCTAATTCTAGTCTAATTTTTTGTACCACTGGCATTGAATAGGTCATTCTGGTGTAGCCTGGGGCAGAATTAGATCCTGCACCTTACTATTTTCATTAGAACAGTGTTTGGACCTTCCATATTATTCTGTCTTTTTTAAGCAATAGTGGCTAACAGTGTAACAGCATTTTTCTTAAATTAAATCCTCCTTTATGATATGCACAACTCAGGAAGATACATGTTTGTGGAGATATTCTTTCTCAGTATCAACAGAGAGTGCAAATTTTGCGAACGTAAGACAGC
The DNA here is from genome assembly GCA_020746105.1 of Trogon surrucura. NCBI lineage: Eukaryota > Metazoa > Chordata > Aves > Trogoniformes > Trogonidae > Trogon > Trogon surrucura. Next base: position 35,756,422 of record CM036658.1, on the reverse strand, counting down.
TACCATATCCATAGAAATGTAGAGTTTTGCAGTAATGATTTGTAGATATTATTAGTAACAGATAGTGAACTATCACTATTTTTTCCTTCTGTTCTTTGGGCTACTATTCAGAATAAAGAGATGAAGGGAAGGGCCTTCACAAAATCTTATTCCGGTGGTCAACTCCAGAACTGTGTTGTTCAATTCCAAAGGAGTTTTTTCAGGTTCCCTGCACCAAGATAAAGAGCTGGGAGATATCTTTGCAGTGTGGTCAAGTAAAGGCTTTCTGAGGGCTTTAAGAGCAGACTAGAAGAGGTGAGGAAAAAAGTACTTTAAGAAATATTTTGATTTTTTAATTGTCTGAAACATGGGGAGCAATTTCAATCCAGAAAAAAAATAGTAACAATTATTTCTAAGGAAAACATCAAATGCTTATGATTTTTTTCTTCAATAATTAAAAAATATGATCCTAAAAACAATTTAGCAAAATATTAATCTGTAATGTTCACATTGCAGGCTAATCGCTTTGGTCATTATGTTGTTTTCTGAACAATTGAGTTATTTCATTTAATAATAATCTTTCAAGCATGTTCAATACTTTTTATTTTGCTGTATTGGAGAAACTGTGAAATATTGAGGTAATGATCCACTAACCAAAAAACTCAATAGCTCAGCCTTGGTATGATAGGCCATGATGTGCATTAGAAGGACCATTATAGTACATCATGTCAATGGCACTGACATCGATCTGAAAGTTGATGACACTTCAGAATAAGCTAGCAAAGCTGAATAGTGTTATATATTTTTCTGTAAAAAAATGAAAGAAAAGAAACATGTTAAATATTTATGTGATTGTTAACAAAACTGCCTAATCACCCGTATATCTCCGAAATTCCCATAGCAAAAAAAAAAAACCCGAACAAACAAAATAAAGAAACTCAAGTTGTTCTTTAAGACAGTTACTGTACTTACATAAGAGGTTTTATATTTTAATAGGGAAAACTTTTTCCACTTTGAATGAAGTGTCCTTTAAAGTCTGATACTCATCCACAGGACAGGAAGTCAGCAACATCAATAGTTTCAAGGGAAAAAATAACTACAAATCATAGTTCCAGGGTCACAAAATGATCCAAGTTGAAAGGGACCTTTGCAGAGCTCAAGTGCAGCCTCATGCTCAGTTAATCACAGAATCATAGAATCACAGAATATTAGGGGTTAGAAGGCACCTCTAGAGATTATCTAGACCAAGCCCCCTGCCAGAGCAGGATCCCCTAGGGCAGGCCACATAGGAAGGCGTCCAGGCAGGTTTTGAAAGTCTCCGGAGAAGGAGACTCCACAACCTCTCTGGGCAGCCTGTGCCACTGCTCCATCACCCTCACAGTAAAGAATTTTCTCCTCATATTGACGTGGAACTTCCTATGTTCTAGTTTACACCCATTATACCTTATCCCACTACTGAGCACCACCAAAAAGAGACTGGCCCCTTCCTCTTGACACTCACTCCTCCGATATTTATACACATTAATAAGATCCTCTCTCGGCCTACTGTTTTTAAGACTAAACAGCCCCAGTTCTCTCGGTCTTCCTTCATAGGAGAGATGTTCAAGTCCTTTGATCGTCCTTGTAACTCTCTGTTGGACTCGCTCCAGTAGGTCCCTGTCTCTCTTGAACTGGTGAGCCCAGAACTGGACACAGTATTCCAGGTATTATCTCACCAGGGCAGAGCAGAGTGGGAGGAGAACCTCCCTGGACCTGCTGGACACACTTTTCTTAATGCACCCCAGGATCCCATTGGCCCTCTTGGCCACAAGGGCACATTACTGTCCCATGGACAACTCACTGTCCACTGGGACTCCAAGGTCTTTCTCCAAGGGGCTGCTTTCCAGCAGGAACCACCCTTAATCTGTACTGGTGCCAGTGTTATTCCTCTGCAGATGCAGGACTCTACACTTGTCCTTATTGAACTTCATGAGGTTGACCTTCATTCAGCTCTCTAGCCTGTCTAGATCTTGTTGGATAGCAGCACAGCTTTCTGGTGTGTAAAATGTGTGTTGCTTAACTATCCTAAATCCTCCCAACCCAACTCCCTACTTCTTATCCAATAGAAAATGCCTCTCCCTGTAGATTTTCACCAATGCCTATTGTGATCCTTCAATGCACCTCAGTAAAGAACCTGCCTTTGTCCTCTTGAGAACATCCTCGCAGGTATGGCTGGGCTGCTGCCAAGTTTTTTTCCTCCATAACCACACACAGAGCAAAACCTTCTCTGATCCAAGATGATTCAGTCCCAGTCCTTTTTTTTCCCCCTTACAAGGCCTGTGTTCCAGCCACCGACCATCTTGATGATTGCCATTGGGTTTAATCTGGTTTAGCAACACTTTTCATAGAACGAATTTTAGGTACCAGTGACTTGAGTAATAGGGGTTAATTGTCTCCAGTGGCTCCTGGGCTCCACTTTGTCCATTCTGCCTTGGGTGTTGCGGGCCTTCACTAATGCCAGGGTGTAAAGTTGGCCCCTGCTTGGCTCACTGCCCCCCTGAACCCAAAATCTTCTCCCCGGAGTTGCTTCCAGACCAGCCACCACTTCTGTTGGTGTCTGCCTGTCATGGACAGGCCTGACCGTTGTTCCCTGCCTCAGTTGCATGGGTCTCCTGTACATCCCTTCTTCTCAGCCAACCCATTCCCTCTAGATGGATATCTTTCCTTGCACGCATTGACTGTTTCACGTACGTTTGGTATCCTATGCTAACCTGGTGAATGCATAATCCACCTCTTCTTGCAGACCACTGACAAAGTTATTAAACACAAAAAGTCCTGTGATGGATATTGAGATCCCCTGCTTGTAACCAGCGTTCAGGCAGAATATGAATGAATAATCATTATCCTTGAGCCTGATGATCCAGATGGTTTTTTTCGTCAATCCAGTAGTGACTGTAAGGATGCTGTGGGAGATCATATTGAAAGTCTTGCCAAAGTCAAGATAGGTAACATCACTGATGTCTCCACATCAATAGATCCAGTAATTTCATTATGGAAGTAAGTCGGGTTAGACAGATTGCCATTCACAAGTGTGTTCTTCTTCACATGTCCAGAAATTACTTCAAAGGGGGCTTTCATCATGATTTTTCTTGGGACTGAAGTAATGGTGAGTACTGCAGAGTTTCCCAATTGTTCACTTTGACATTCTTGAAGATTATTCAATATTTGTCTTTCTCTGGTGATTGGAGACCTTCTCCAGCCTCTAGACCTCTCAAAGAGATTTCTCACAAGCTCTTTCAGCACACTTGTCTGGTTTCGTGGATGTGTAAGTGTTGAGTTTTCTCAAGACATCCATGATTTAAACCTTCTTACTCTTAAAAATGTCCTCTCTAGGCACAAGACTCTCATAAAGACTCAAAGAAACAAAACATTTGTTATCTTGCTCTTATGTGCATTCGCTGTCACTACATCACCTACTTATTTTGCAATTAACATGTTTTTCTTGTTTATTCTTTTACCATTACGCTACCAACAGAAGCCCTTCTTTTTGCTCTTGATGTCTGTTGCCAGTTCTGACTATTGTTGACCTTTATTTAACTCCCTTAACACCACCCTTGCATGCTCAGGCAGTGTTTCTAAATTCCTTCTTTGTAGGTTGTCCCTACTTCAGCCTCCTGCTTATATTTTTTAGCACTGTACCTCTGTCATAAGTTCTGTGTTTAGCCAAAATCATCTTCTGGTATGTTATTCACTTTCACAAGGGTCAAGATGAGGTTCTTGGCTTGCAAGGGGTTGTTCTTCAAGATTTGGCGTCTCCCTTGGGTTCTGTTGTGTGAAACAAGGTCTACCTTCTTCACGTCCCATGTCTGTATTCTATTGCTCTCTTTCCTCACTCCCCTCAGGATTCTAAACTCCTCTGTTTCATAGCCATTGCATTCGAGAGTGCCATTAGTTATTCCATCCTTTACCATTTTTTTCATTCCTTAGCAGCAGAATCGAGTCCACTTCAACCCTGTTACTCCATCTCACATCATTGTTAAGAAGCTGTCCCCTGATATCTCTCTCAAATTTATGGACTGCTTGTAACCCACCCTTCTAGTAGATGTCAGGAACATTAAGTTTTTGCATAAGAATCAATCCTCATGAAATAACATAAAGGAGATCTAGTCCACTTCCTCACTGCAATCACAATACCTAATACAGCCACCTTGTGAACAGTCTCACCACATCTTGGTTATTCCAGTGGTGTTGCAGCTCTATACCTGCACAAACCTCTCTCTGCCATTGCTAGTCGCTTGGACTGTACACACTTGTGTATGGGCAATGAAGTGGGCTCTGTTTCGACCTGTTTTAACCCTCCCAAGGGCTGTCTCAATTCCATCACCTTGTCCATGTAGTTAACACTTTTACTTCAAATTCTTTGTCACCCCTTTGTTTAAAACCGGGTTTACAAAGTTACTAGAAAAGATAAAAAATCAAAAGAGAAAATAACATAATGCTGTCATGGATGTGCACTGCTATATATTGCTTAAAAAAATCCTTCCTAATTCTATTCACTGCAGGATATAAAGTTACACTTTGAAAAAATGTTATCTAATAGGTCTTGTGGTACTTTTCCAGCCGGGGTCAGCTGCATGCTGTTTTTGTTCATAAACATAAGTGGTATCAAAGGAAGAATATGGAAGAAAATCTGTAATGTATTTTGGAAAACATCTAACTGAATACATAAACATCTCTGTGAAATTATAGACCAGACTTCAAATAGCTCTTTGGAGATGCTTTGACATGGGTTGAAAAGAAATAAAACTATTTTAAGGTTTTTCAGTGAATAATATCCTACTGTGTCTCTTAGAGTGTTGAACAACTATGTGGAATATATTAACACACATACAACATACATGTACACAGTTTTTTATAAAAAAGAACTAGTGCATAGTGTGCCAGCAAGTAAATCAAATCACTACTGCTAGGCCATTGCATGACTATTTCAAGCTGTGTGTAGTGGTTTGACCCTGGCCAATGGGACGTATCCACACAGCCCCTCTATCGCCCACCCTTCTCTGATAAGAAGGGGGAGAAAATGTATTGAAAGGTCCATGGTTTGAGATAAGGGCAGGGAGATCACCTGCATCTACTGTTCTGGGCAAAACTGACTCAATTTTGGGGAAATTAGTTAAATTTATTAAAGAACAAATCAGAGAAGAGTAGTGAGAGATAAAAACAGATCTAAAAAAAAACCCCCAAACATCTTCCTCCCATCCCTCCCTTCTTCCCAGGCAAAACACCAATCCCGGTTTATCCACCTCCTCCCCCTGAGTGGCTCAGGGGGACAGGGAATGGGGGTTGCGGTCAGTTCATCCAATGTTGTTTCCACCGCTGCTTCTTCCTCTGGGAGAGGACTCCTCACTCTTCCCCTGGGCCTTTGTAGGGTCCCTCTCAGTGAAGACAATCTCCACAAACGTTTCTCCAACGTGAGTCCTTTCACCTCACGCGGGGCAATCCACCTCAATGTGAGTCCTCTCCATGGGGTGCAGTCCTGCAGGGGAAACTGTTTCAGCGCGAGTCCCCCGCGGCGTCATGAAAGTCCCACCAGCCAACCTGCTCCAGCCTGGGCTTCTCTCTCTCCACGGGCTACAGGTCCTGACAGCAACTCACTCTAATGCAGGCTTCTCACGAGGTCACAGCCCCCTTCAGACATCTGCCCACTCGGGTGTGGAGTTCTCCCCGGGCTGCAGGTGGGCATCTACACTCCGTCACACCCATGGGCTGCAGGGGGACAACCTGCTTCACCATGTTCTTCACCGCGACCTGGGGGACTCTCTGCTCCGGTGTCTGGAGCACATCCTCTCCACTTTCTTCATCTGTTCTCACTCCTTACTCTCTCTTGCTGTCAGTTATTGTGGCACAGTTCATTTTCCACCATTTCTTAACCATATTTTCACAGAGACATTCCTCTCCTACCATGACTGATGGGCTCAGCCTTGGCCAGTGACGAGTCTGTCTTTGGAGCCGGTTGGCATTGGCTCTGTCAGACTTATGGGAAGCTTCTAGCAGCTTCCAGCAGAGGCCACCCCTACAGCCCTCCCCCCCCCAAATCTGGACAGGCAATCCCAATACACTGTGTAATCGTGTAGCTCAGTGAAAGTTCATTTCTCTTTATGGTCTTCAAGTTTCTTACCATTTTTCTCACTTTTTTTTTTTTTTTTTTTTCCTGAACAATCTATGGATCATTCAGCAAAAACAAACAGGACAGAATTAAGGGGATGTCTTGCAAGAGGAGTTCAGAAGTTCCGAGTAGTGGTTGTACTTCAGCTTTATTTACAACTGGCCTCACACCAATATATTCAGTCCAAGAAGATATACTTGGAACTCCATCACAGATTTTAATTCTATGTTAAATTTAAGCCTCAGAATTAAATTGGTCATGGACCTTTCCTTTGTGATTTATTTTGCTGGCTTAACTGGCAGTGCATTATTTGTTGTGCAGCTTGAAACACACTAAGCACACCTCAAATACCTGGAAAGTACTGTAAACTGTTTAAGTGCAGTTAATTCCATTTTGGAAAAGAAAGTAGAAAGAAAGAGAAAAGTAAACAATTTTTCTTTTGCCAGATAATGTTGTAATGTTTTGAAAGCTGCTCGGGCAGCCTCTTATCATTTTTGTTGCTGCGGTCAGTAAGGGGTGAGAGGCAAGTGCAGAGAAGCCCTCTTATGCTCCCTGATGCAAATCTTTCCTGAGCAAGTTAAATGCTTGCATGCGTGGCTGATGATACTTCAGATATCCAAGAGAGTTTTCTGCTTTGCCACAGTGCTCATCTTCTCTAGCAGCATGTGTTTTGCAGAGCTCTTCAAACTCACCCTTCAGTGTCATTGCGCATACTCTTCTGAATAAGACTGGATGTTTGTCTGTAGAGGCTTTGGAGTTTTCTTTATTTTCATAATGAAATAGAAAGCTATATAGCTTGACTATACTATGCAATTGTCATAAGGTACTATAAAAACCTTGTCCCAGAAACTAATTCCCAATCCCCTCTTCTTTGGCATGCACCCTACCGCTCTGTTTCTGTATAACTTCTGCATAACTACCTATCGATACTGATGTAGAGTTTCTCCATAAGTTTGGATTTCTACATTAATTGGCAGAATTTTGCCATAAAAATCAGCAAGTTCAGAACTAATTTTTTCTTCAGAGATTAGACTAACATGTGGAGAATATCTGCCAAGGAAATGTGTACTGTGATACCCTTGCTGACACACTGATGAAGCAATTGAGCTATATACTTGCCACAAATATATGAAATGAGCAATAGCATATGAATAGTGGCCCAACTCCTAATGTAGAGAGATGTTATAGTATCATAGATACAGCTACAGAATTCAGTATGATAAAGTGTCATACACATGTCAAGTGGTAATACCATCTCCAAAACACTGGCCATATATTTTCAGGGGTCCTTCTGCCACACTGAGGAATACTGGGCACAACAGTTACATGATGTTGATAGTTTCCATGTGGTTTTTAGGACAGTTGATAATAAATTGTACTCATTGCAAAAATTACCTTTTTTTCCACATTCCTGGTCTGTCTATATCAGTAGCATGAACTTTTACATTGTTCTAATTAAATGTCTTAGTGTACTCTCAAAATACATTTTTACCAAGAATTTAGCACAACCAATTCCTATTCTGTGTTTCCCAGAATAGTAATTTTTGCCTTGCTATAGAAAGCAAGAAAATTTCAGAGTAATGAAAGAGTAATACAGTGTTGGACTGAAACCCTTTGAAACCATTTGATCTACCTGCCACCCACCATCTGAAATGGTTGTGAAAAGTCATTAACAAAGCAAGTAGCCACATCATAAGTGTCTAAGCAGAGGTGTGTGTTTTCAAAGCAAAGGCTGTGTGAGTCCTCTTGGGATTTCAGTGATTCAGGAAGAAGAATTTTGCATTGCTGTTATTTTAGAACATGAATATTTGCCTCTGCAGGAGAAAACCTAGTATAGACAGGTGTTAGGTGTATTTTATTAATGGCTAAGGCTTGTGTCAAATGTATCATCAATTGCCTGAAAACTAAGCTGCTATGTGACTCTATCTAAGCCACCTCATAAATTGAACGTAGATGTCCTAAGCACCAGAACAACAACAAGGGAAATGGGGCATCAGTGTAGTTGTGTTGTCATTTTTTACCTTCTTCATTTGGAAGTTTGATATTTAAACAAAATAAAATCCTGCAAAGACAAGTTGAAATTGAATTTCATCCTTTTTTTTTTTCTTTCTACGCACTCCTCTGTTCATGTTCTTATTTGTTCTTGACTTTAAGAAGTACTCTGTGAGTAATTATCATTATTTATAATACTAACCAAAGATAAGTATAAGTACTTCTTTCAAGCTTCTTAAACTACTGGATTTCTAGTAACTGATTTTTGAGTATCATAAGAATTACTAATTGTGTTACAGTAACGAGTTGCACCGAGAACAGTCTTCAGACTGAGCTAGGTGATGATGGCAGAGCGGTGGATGTGGTCTACCTTGACTTCAGTAAAGCATTTGACACAGTCTCCCACAGCATCCTTGCTGCTAAACTGAGGAAGTGTGGTCTAGACTCTCGGGTAGTGAGGTGGACTGCGAACTGGCTAAGGGGAAGAAGCCAAAGAGTTGTGGTCAATGGGGCGGAGTCTGGTTGGAGACCTGTATCCAGTGGAGTGCCTCAAGGGTCGGTACTGGGACCAGTATTATTCAATATATTCATCGATGACTTGGATGAGGGACTAGAGAGTACTATCAGCAAGTTTGCTGATGACACCAAGCTGGGAGGAGTGGCTGACACACCAGAAGGCTGTGCTGCCATCCAGCGAGACCTGGACAGGCTGGAGCGTTGGGCGGGGAAAAATTTAATGAAATACAACAAGGGTAAATGTAGGGTCTTGCATCTGGGTAGGAACAACCTCGGGTTCCAGTATAAGTTGGGGAATGACTTATTAGAGAGTAGTGTAGGGGAAAGGGACCTGGGAGTCTTGGTGGACAGCAGGATGACCATGAGCCAGCACTGTGCCCTTGTGGCCAGGAAGGCCAATGGCATCCTGGGGTGTATTAGAAGGGGGGTGGTTAGTAGGTCGAGGGAGGTTCTCCTTCCCCTCTACTCTGCCCTGGTGAGACCCCATCTGGAATACTGTGTCCAGTTCTGGGCCCCTCAGTTCAAGAAAGACAGGGAACTGCTGGAGAGAGTCCAGCACAGGGCAACTAGGATGATTAAGGGAGTGGAGCATCTCCCTTATGAGAAAAGACTGAAGGAGCTGGGGCTCTTTAGTTTGGAGAAGAGGAGACTGAGGGGTGACCTCATTAATGTTTACAAATATATCAAGGGTGAGTGTCACGAGGATGGAGCCAGGCTCTTCTCGGTGACAACCACTGATAGGACAAGGGGTAATGGGCTGAAACTGGAACATAAGAGGTTCCGCTTAAACTCGAGAAGAAACTTCTTCTCAGTGAGGGTGACGGAGCCCTGGAACAGGCTGCCCAGGGAGGTTGTGGAGTCTCCTTCTCTGGAGACATTCAAGACCTGCCTGGACACGTTCCTGTGTAGCATAGTCTAGGCATTCCTGCTCTGGCAGGGGGATTGGACTTGATGATCTTTCGAGGTCCCTTCCAATCCCTAACATTCTATGATTCTATGATTCTATGATTCTAGGTGCTGAGAACAGTATTGTAGTTCAGTCATGATATGTGCAAAGCTCCAGTTCATTTCAATAGGGATGGGACTGATGGGACTGATTGGCAACAGTGCCTCTGGAGTATCTATCAGACAAAGTTAGAGAGAAGTTTGGCCAAATTGCCCTGCCAATAAAGGACCGTAGCAGAAATGGGTAAGTGTGAAATTGAAGTGTTTTAGGCAATCAGCTAAACTAACAGATCAGCGTGTGGCTCTGATGTCAAATTCTCTTATACATACCATGTCAATGTATGTTTCTCCTGAAGGCCAACTTTCCCAAACTAGGGAACATCCTCCTTTCTTTGAGCAGATGTACTCAGACCTCTCTCATTGTCAAGATATTCCTATCTCCTGAGCTTCGTAACATTGTAACATTGTAACATTGTTTGTAACATTGTAAAGGTGTCCCTTTCACCAAAACGGTGGCAACCTGAGTATCTTCTAAACAACCATATATTCTCTTCCGCTCTCCTCGCTTCCCTCTGAAAAGTTAGCTTTGAAGCCATTAATTACGAAAGGAGTCCTATATCATAAAGAAAAAAAAAGCATGGAAGCTCTTGCTTTATTTATTGAAAATCCTTTTAAAGAGGAGAGTACTTTGATAATGAATGTCACTTTCAAAAACAAGAAGTGAGGATGGCGTTGAGACATTGAGCAATAGATTTTCACTATCTGTATATGAAGTGGAGAAAAGTAGATATTGTTGTAGCTCCAGAATTTCCCAAGTACCACTTTTAACTGATAACTTTGATATGAAACTGTTTAAATTTAAACATGCATGTCGCATGTTGTGATTTTCAGGAAAGTCCTACACAACTTTGATATGCTTTAGGGTTTATGCAGTATCACAATACATACATCTATGTTTATGAGCTTAGACCTTTCTTTTTTTCTTTATAAGAATGAATCCGATGCTATGCAGAGTATTTCCTGAGTGAAAAATTGCTAAATTAAGAGCTATGGAGAAAAGAGGTAGGAACAAGTATCAGTATAAGATGGTTGTTCCCTCTTCAGCAACATAGGATGGACAACGAGGTTAATCAATTTTAATTTGGATCTGTTCCAGTAATTTAGGGAATTCCCTAAACCATCTGATCTGTGCTTGTCTGTTATAAACTCTGAGAAATAATCCTTCTGGGATGGATCTGCTATTTCCGCACCTTACACAATATCAGACAATATCAGATAATTGAACTGCATCCTCGAATGTGTTGCAGTTCACTTGAACAGAAGCTTCCAGCTGAGATCTTCATAACATCTCTAAAGTATGAATTGTGTGTGTCTGTGGGTGTGTCTGTCTGTGAGCATGTCTGTCTAGGGATGTTTGTGTCTGACGGTATCTTCTTTAATGCTGTGAATTCTATCATTTTGCTGTGCTAAGAAAATGAAGAGTGGGCATGCAAAAAACCCCATACCTTCATCTCTCACTGCATTGGTCACCAATTTCAGAAAGCAGAGCATACCGGCAAGGACAGAGTTGTTCTCAAAAAACAAAATGTTGCTATAATGGAGGATGAGCATGTCTGTTTACTTGTAAAACACCAAAAAAAACGGGAAAGGATCAAAAACGAAGAGGCTTTGTCAAAATTGTTGAAAATAGAGATTTTTATTACATTCAGCTAGATTTTTCTTTTCTTTCTCTCGAACAGATGTACAATGAAGATGAAGAACCAAAAAGAACAGGTCTAAGATACAGATGAATAAAATTAAATTAACAAGAGCATCTGATATCCGCTTTACCTAATACTAGTCCAGCCCTGCTAGGCATTAAGCAAGTACCTTATAAGGTACTCAACTACGTCCCCTGATGCTGTATTCTGCAATGAAGTAATTTATTTATATGCCTACATGTGTTTAACAGAATAAGAAAAATGTGGACACTATATAACAATGTAACATCACTTACATGCCTAACTAGGAATACATAAAAAAAGGTTTTGTTTATCCTGTTAAAGAAGTACTATTTTTATTTTACTTTAGAGCATGAAGAATACAAGGTACAAAATACATTTAACAAAACATAGTATAATGAAAATATACCAGATATTTCCATGTTGAAAAAAAGGGCTAGTTCTGTAGACTTCAAGTGTTGCATAATAGAAGGCGTAAGTATGGTATTACAGGACTCCAAGTTCTAAATTGGACTTTTATACATGATAAAGTTAGCAACTGGAACCACTAACACATACTGTCCCTACAGGGCAGCTTCTGTAAAGTTCATATGTTTGTAATTGGTGACAAAGCTGCTAACTCTTAACTATTTGTGTTTTAGCGACTTGGCTGTTTGACTGCTCAGGTATCAAAGTAAAACTCAGCTATATTTTAATACTGATGAAGAGGAGGACAAATGTCTCAATATGTTGACACAGGGCTAGGAAAAGGTTGGACTCTATGATCTTGAAAGTCTCTTCCAGGCGAAACCGTTCTATGATTCTATGATTTATTGTTAAAAATGGAAAAATATATTCTCAGATCTTTGAATGATAATTAATCTATTATTGTAAATTCTTGTCTGCCTTTTATAGTCTATGCATTTTCTGTTTCCAAGAACGGGATTTATCTGGTCTATGTCCTTGACACAGGACGACATTTTTTTCAAGTTTCTGTGTATCTAACAATAGATAGTTATTGTTTAATCTGCACATAAACTGATTTAATAAAAAAAATCTACAACAAAGAAAGATGTCTAACTTTGGTCTGCTAAGCATTTTCCAGGTTATGGTACTGCAACAGCAACAAGGATCTAACATTTTTTCCCCTTGCTGTACTAAGATTCTGTATAAAATACCACTCCTTTTGCAGTCGAAGTTTAAAATCAAAGATGAAATATTATTCTTTTGAACATTAAAGAAATATTCTTTCATGTCAGCTATTGTTGTGCTACTGTCAGAGCTAAGCTAAGATGGACATGGTTAAATGAGGTTGCATGTTAAGTGATTACTCTTGAACGTATTGCCATGTTCTGCCAGAAACAATCTGTTCAAAGTGAGAACAACTGATGCGCACTTCCTCATCCTATCTAAACAGTGTCACTGCAAGACATGCGTCACAAATTTTGCATTGGTGCTAGTAGAAGTAAGCATGTTTAATCAGAGAAAGCAGACTGGTGTGTACAAGGGTGTGACACCTATTCTATGTGTGTACTTAAGATAAATCATATGCAGCCAGAATCAGTCAAGTGGCTATTTTATGGCTGTTTGAGGAAACTGAGTCATGGGCTAATACTGCAACAATATTGATTCATCTCATGTTCCAAGAACAGGTGAAATACCAGCCTTTTCAGATGTTTTTTTGCTTCATGCTTTTCTACTGATAATGGAAATACTTAGTGCTAGATTTATCAACTAACAGTCCTTTAAATTATTAACTTATTCTTTTTTTTTCCCAACAAGCTTTTTACCTCAATCCAAATGTGTGTTTTTAAAGTGTAACAGTATCTTTGATGTTGTGCGTTTCAGGAATTTGTCAACGGAGCTCTTGTGCTTGTTGTTATTCATATTTCCTTCACTTCATGTTTCTTCCATTTTCTATTCTGAACACACTGAGAATTGAGATGAACTTTGTGTGTGACTTTAAGTGTGCATGCATGATGTGTTCAGAAGTATTACAATGCAAAAAAAGAGTACATGAAAGATTAGCCCATACACAAGCAAAGCAGTGTAGCCGGTTAATAATTGCTCAGTCAGCAAGTGTAATGAATGGCCATTATCATTATTAGCTGCTAGTTGCCTTCTGAGCCCCAATTCAGCACCATGTCAAGCAAAATTATTGTAGCAGTGTGGCAAAACTAATTAGATGGGGATAACCACATTGGTGGACAGATACAGATACAGCTAGCTTGAGCGTGCTTGAGTTTTTTTAAAAAGATAACAAAGTGCAAATTTACTTACACTTGCAAAAATCTTAGGCAATTATGTTTAGTTTAAAAGGACATATGCATAATTAGTATATTTCTTGAACACTCAGTTCCTGCCAAGGGAAAAACTGGAATGCAGTTTTGTCGCATAATTCTTTTCTCAAATTAAATAAATGTGTTCATCTGCAAATTCAGTTTTGGCTCTTACTTTCTTCTAAGCTAGGAATGTAAACTCATTGTCATTTGTGCTAAACATGATGTTTAACATGATACAGGTTAGTGAAGACCAAATCCACTTCATAAGTCAAGTTTTCTGAATGGTGATGGCTTATACATTTGCAGTTTACATAGAAAATTTTTATATTTGTATGGTTCACATCTGTATTACATGCTCCCCTCCCACTGCAAGTGAAAATCAAATAGTTTTGGATGGCAGCTTTAAATCAGCATAAAATTAATTACAGAACAAAATTTGTTCCAAATCTGGTGGAAAACTGAATTTATAGCTGAATGTATCAACCCACTTCTTGTGTCATATAGGAGTTCTGCCCATTACTTAGTTTTCTGTTTATATGTGTCATTAAAGAAAACACAAAAGGATCCTGCAACAATTCCTTTGGGATTTTGACAGAATGGTTCCTTCTATAGGCAAGGAGTAGCAAAAGAGCTGAAGTCTCTAATTTTTCAGACTGCTCTATTTTCTCTTTCAAGTTCAAGAAAGGTGCCGATTGGAAGGTGCCATGCTGTTGCCCAGCAGATGGGCAGTGATCAGGGTAAAAACATATCCCATGTTGACTTTACTAACCATAGACTATATAGCAGAAGGTTGCATCTGCGGGTCAGGTGAGCTGGTCATCTGTCTACCCATGGGAGGTGGTGAGTGATAGACTTTGCATCACTTTTTTAAATTTTGTTTTCTTTCTTATTCCACTTATTCACTTATAAAACAATTTTTATCTGGACCCTTAAATTTGCTTACTTTTACTCTCCTTTTTTTCCCCGTTATTTGAAGGGAAGGAGGAGCAAGTGAGTGGCTGAGTGGTTTTTACGTACCTGCTGGGACAAGCCCACAAGAGCGTAAGAGAAGTCTGAGAGTTTGAAAACTTCAGATCACAGACAGCCAAAGAAAAGACAAGACATCAAATTCCAATGCCCACACGTAATTTCCAGCATTGTTATATATCCATGGAGCATTCAGAGATATCAGAGATTGAGATGGCTACAAAAGCCTTTGAAAACCTTGTTCTGACACCTGCAGATTAGTGGCTTCCCATGTGCTGTGTAGCTGAAAACTCATGTTTTAAAGCTTTCACACATCTCTTGTCTATTTTGACAAAACTTTTGGGTGATAGAAGGAAGAAATAATGAGGAAACTCACCTTCTTGGAGTATAGAAGTACAGCTAATCTGCAATGCTTTGTTCTGTAATATGTGATTTTTCTTCAGCCATTGTCCCTCGATCCAGAGGTTCAAATATTCTGGTCTTGGTCTTTAACAGAAAAAGCATAAAAGATCAAGAGATGAAATTAAAATTGAAGTTACCACAGGATAATGTTATTAATAATGTTATAAGACTATTTTTAAAATATAATAATAACAACAACAACAACAACAATAATAATAATAATAATGGTAGTAATTAGTCTTCTTTACTTTTCCACAGAAGTCACAAAGTTCTAGTTTATAAGAGCTAATGTTTCAGGTAGCAACTGAATAGCACCTCTGTTGTTGAAAAAAATCATCTTCTTACGCACAAAAAACAATTTCTACACTGTAGATTACTGGGTAAGCCTTTGGGGATTCATGAAAAGAGAATCATGGGTTTTAAATCACAAAACATTACATGACTTGGTTTGGAACACAGCAGGTTTGATTGTCATCTCAGCACCACATGGTTGTGATAAAAAATGCAGCTGAATCACCTGTGTGTAAAAAAAACTTACATCCATGGAAGTCTGCAGTTAAAAAGCCTCTTGGAAACAATTCACTTTATCTCAACTATTTTTTTCTCCATCAATTAAAATTCTCTGTGAGAACATGAACCTTGTACTCTGAGGAGGCATAGGGAATAGAAGGCAAATCTAAGGCAAAAATTCAGAAGATTGCATGGATGATCTGGAGAGCGAAAGGTTCTTTTTCACCAAGCAAAAGGGAGGACCAGGCAGAGGGCAAAGAGAAAACTGGTCAGTGAAAGCAGAAAAGAAGTGAGTTATGGAATGCAGTCGGAAATTATATGAGAATTTCCTTTTAAGTTGAAGCATTAAAAAGAAATGAATGTAAAACTGAAGCAGATGTACACCACTGTGATCTCAAATCATAGTTGTATGATTTCAGTCATGTAATATGTTGGAAGCATAATTGAAGATATAAATCACACGTGTATTTTCAATCCCACTACTCATTGCCATAATAATGAAAAAAATTTTACTCCATCTCAAATAAACACCATTTTAATGCTACTTTCAATGTTTATTTGGGGATAATTTCAGAATAAGCTTCCCCTCCTTCCTCTTCCCCTAGTCTTTTCTTTCCTTTCCTTTTTCCTGAAAAAAAATTATCTAATGTGAAAACAAAAACAAAATTAAAAAATTAGGGAAAACAATTAAAATAGGCATAACTAAAATGCATAAAAGGACTAAAATAGGAATTTACCTCTGCAGTTAAAAAAAAACCTTTGAAGTAAGTAATTCAGTTCACTTCAGATAAGCATAGATAAAATCACATAAATTCCCGCTTTTCTTCACAAGCAGGAAATTACGTCAAATATTTTTTTGAAATTGCTAAGAAACTTTCAGTACTTTTGGTTTTGCTATTGCCTGAAATAGCACACTGTGTTTGTTGTACTGATAAGAGGTTTAGACAAGAATGAAATTCTATATTATTGGGTTTTTTTACTTTAAGTATTTTGAGTTTTTGACAGTAGATCTTAACAGTTTTTATCCCCATTTAGGTCTCTTTAGCAACTTACACCAGAATGTAAGATAAATAGCCTATAAAAATGTTATCTTTTTGCTTAGAGTTTATATTACTAGCTATACCAAAAGAAAATAATCTGGCTGACTTTTGAACAAGGTAGTGAAAAGGCGAAATCAATGGAACATTAAAAGCTGCAATCTCTTTTTGTAACATTTTATGACCTCATTACACAGATCCGGGCTCATCATTCTCTGCATTTCATTGTTAATGGAATGGGTTTGATCAGCCTCTTTCCAGCATTATCATTTGAACTGGTGTATTTTACAGTATAGCTCTGTAATGATCTCTAGTTGTTGTGGTTGTAGTAGTAATGAAATCCATAATATGATGCCATTAGCAATCTATTTAAAATCTGTGCATTCAAGGTCAGTTCAGAGTCCACAAACCAATGATAATGCAATGAATTTTTTGTAGGAACTTGGATTTTTTTGTAGCCAAAAGTCCCAGAATTTTGTTGCACATTGATGAACACCTGCAGAGATGTTCATCATTCTATGAGTTCATATATCAGGTAAATGCCTAGAAGACCTTCTGACAGGCCTGGATCCTGAAAAGGAGAACTGCAAGCTGGTTTCAAGCACAGCTGGGCATTCTTGGCAGAAAAATGCATCATTCAGTTTTCCTTGCTTTTGTCCAAAATTATCCTTCGACTTTTCTGCTTTGAACTTGTGTGTTGGTTTATTTTTATTTTTATTTTGTTTGTTTGTTTGTTTGTTTGTTTGCTTTGTTGTTGTTTTTTTTTTTCCCCACAGCACTGTAGATTATATTTAGACTTTTTCACCAAATAAAGCTATTCTGCTGACAGCTTGCTAACTAAACATAGAAGTACTACAGTCTTTCATGCGGAAAAAATATATTTGACATAGACTTGAATGCTTTTCTCTCTCATGGCATGCTGACAGTGTTAGGATCATAGAATCATAGAATCATAGAATCATAGAATGGCCTAGGCTGGAAGGGACCTTAGAGATTGTGTAAACCTTAGAGATCATGTAATACTCCAGAACTGACAGTAATTTGTCCAATGGCTTCAGTAGATTAATGGAGTTATCTATAGCTACGGTTAAAAATTATGAGAATTTGAAGTCTGCTAATATGGAAGCATACCATTGTCCAATAAATTGGATGATGACCGAACTGAACTTTTCCATTTTCCTCTCCTTTGCAGTGTTTCGCATGATGTAGATGAAGTGATAACTTACCTGAATACATTTTAAACATGTGTCTAAAGTTGCTGAGGTGTCCAAAATACTCATTGTAATCTGTTCTAACATTTTTTGTATTGCTGGTAACACTGTCTTTCAAAAACAGATAAATGAGAGAATAAATTAAAATATCAGTGGAAACTTTATTTTAAAATCAGATTCCTCATAAGACTTTGTAAAGAAAAAAAAATGTAACAACATTACTCATAAAACCAGAAAACTCTGTTTGTGCAACTTGTGCAGAAATACATTGTTCCAATAAACTTGGGTACTGAAATCACATCGTGAATGAATCTTAAGTGAAGTAGTGTTAAAAGATATCTTAAATTAATATAAAACACATAAAAATATTTGGAATTATTGATTTTAGAGAGACTTATGAAACGACTTATGAAAGCCAAAAAGATTCAGTGGCCACTTACATGGTATTGTCCTGTGTCTGTCTTGCTTTAAATTTGCCTCACATATGTTCGTACAGTTGTTTCACCTACAAGAAATGCTTCTTGGGTACTGTTTTGGACACAGCAGTCTTTAAAGTCTGTCAGCTTCTCTGAAGACACTAGCCTAGAAGGTTTATGATTACAGAAAAACACATATGTAAAAATAGATTTATTTTTTTTTACAAGCATTGTACAAAATATGTGTGTTAATCAAGAGACTTCTCACCTGACGTTGCACATGGATCGCATTGTACTGCAGAAAGTCTTGAGGTTGATGCAGTTTTCCAGTACCAGATGGGATGAAAATATATATCTGGCAGACCTTTCGTCCCAAATGTGGTGAGGAAGAAAATTTCATCAGAGAATTCCAGGAGAAGGCACCAGAAACAAAGAAGGATTGCGATGGAATCTCAATGCAAGTTGTCTTGTGGCAAGACCACTGAATGGAGAAAAGCAATTCATGTGTTTAGTGTGCAACCGCTGTCAGTCCTGAGACCCTGCCCTCTTTGTGAATTTATGTGTAAATTGATTTGCAAACTGTGTTTTTCAAAGTGCTACAATTTGAAGCAAGACAGGCTGTGCAAGGCACTGGAAATTTTTGTAGGTTATTGAAAATGTCATAATTTAAGAATGTGACTAGTGGATCTCATAGCAGAGAGGACTCCCAAAGAAGAGAAGGAAAAGGGATCTTATACAGCCCCAGGGAAAAGTAAGGCACACGGATCTGATTATAAGGTCTGAACATGGAAGTCTTAGAACAGTTATAAGGCCACTGCAGAGCTTCACCACAGCTGTGACAAGACCAACAAAATATGCTTTCCATCTTTATAGGACACTTGGCATCACTTAGATGACATTTGTGATACCAGATGTATCACCTGTTATTTATTACTTTATTTTATATATATGTGTGTATATATATATATATATATATATACAGCTTTCTTAACCAGTATATAGGGGAAAAAAAAAGCCCCGCAGGTAGAAAACAGTCCAACGCTTTAAGGTTTGGCTAGAGTCCTTTGTCTCGTATCACAGTCAGTAAGAGATGTGGTCAAAAACTAGTTGACAATGCTGCTGTTGGACCTTGATGTATAATGAGGCTGGAATTGCTTGGTAACTGCCTCATGTAGGTAATGTTCCTAATGTACAGTTTTCACTAAGATGTATGGGGCAAAATTTCAGTTTTTCAATAATTATATTGGAATGTATAATATAGGAAATGATAGATTATATATGGAGCAGTAAGGAGAATAAAAATTAACTTGGTCTTAAAAATGTATTTTAGCTTCTGGAGTTAGTGATACTTACTCTTGTGAAAATAATTTACAACTATAAAAGAATAAACTGAATTCCTCAGCAAGGTCACTCATGGCCACGTTTATGCTGATGAACTCCAGCTTTCTCTAGATCTTGTCTCTCCTACCCCTTTTGGACTTCCAGTTCTACTGCCAGTTTGATGTCTTCTCTATGGTACTCTAGTCTCAGATTGAAGAATTTCATTAATGACTGTATGGCCAATCTTTCACAGAATCACAGAATGATGGGAGTTGGAAGAGACCTCTGAAGATCATCCAGTCCAACCTCCCTGCCACAGCAGGATCGCTTAGAGTAGATCACACAGGAACACATCCAAGTGGGTTTTGAATATTTCCAGAGTCAGAGACCTCACAACTTCTCAGGGCAGCCTGTTCCAGTGCTCTGTTACCCTCACAGTGAAAAAGTATTTCCTTATGTTTAGGCTGAACCTTCTATTTTCCAGTTTGTAACCATTGCCTTTCATCCTGTCACTAGACACCACTGAGAAGTCTGGCCTTACTCTCCTGTCATCCATCTTTCAGATATTTTTAAGGAGTGATGGGATCTCCTATCAGCCTCCTCTTCTCCAGGCTAAACAGACCCATCTCTCAGCCTTTCCTCATATGGTAGATGCTCCAGTCCCCTCATCATCTTTGTGGCCCTGTGCTGGACTCTCTCCAGTAGCTCCTTGTCCCTCTTGATCTGATATGGTGCTTTGGCCCTGCCTGCAGGACAGAAGCCCACCAAAGCCACTCTGTATTTCCCCCTTCTTAGGTGGACAAAGGAGAGGGAAAATACAGCAAGAGGTCTGTGGGTTAAGATAAAAGCAGTTTAATCCAGCAGAAGCAAAACCAGCACAGGGAAGCAAAGCCAAAGAAAAAGATTATTCTCTACTTCCTATCAGCAGGTGATGTCCAGTCACTTCCCAGGAAGCAAGGCTTCAGCGTGTGTAGCGGTTGCTCCGGAGGACACATGTAATCCACAAATGTCCCCCCACTTCGTTCTTCTTCCTCACTTTTATATCTGAACTGATATGATATGATGTGGTATACCCCTTTGGTCAGTTTGGGTCAGCTGTCCCGGCTGTGTCTGCTCCCAAGGTCTTGTCCATCCCCAGTCTACTGTTGGGGAAATGTTGGAAAACCACAGACTTGGTGGTGTCAAAACACCGGGGTGTTATCAACACCCCTGTAGCTACCACTACAGAAACACAACACTGTGAGAGCTGCTATGGGGAAAAAATAATTCCATCTCAGCCCGACCCAATATATCTGGGGAGCCCAGAACTGGACACAATGCTCCAGATGTGGCTTCACCAGAGCAGCATAGAAGGGAAGGATAACTTCCCTCAACCTGCTGCCCACACTCTTTTCAATGCATCCCAGGATGCCGTTGGCCTTCTTGGCCACAAGGGCACATTGCTGGCTCATGGTCATCCTGTTACCTACCAGGATTCCAAGGTCCTTTTCCCCAGAGCTGCTTTCCAACAACTCAGCCCACAGCCTGT
This sequence comes from Trogon surrucura, assembly GCA_020746105.1. Classification (NCBI taxonomy): domain Eukaryota; kingdom Metazoa; phylum Chordata; class Aves; order Trogoniformes; family Trogonidae; genus Trogon; species Trogon surrucura. Next base: position 35,735,473 of record CM036658.1, on the reverse strand, counting down.
GCTTGTACATGGGATTGTTCTTCCCCAGATATAGTACTCTACATGTTCTCCTGTTGAATTTCATTGGGGTTCTCCCTATCCAACTCTCCAGACCATTCAGGTCAAGCTGGATGGCAGCACGGCCTTCTGGCACGTCAGCTACTCCTTCCAGTTCTGTGTCATCAGCAAACATGCTGAATGTACACTCTGTCCCTTTGTTCAGGTAATTAATGAATGCATAGAATAAGGCTGGACCCAGTACTGACCCCTGGAGAACACCACTAGCCACAGGTCCCCAACTAGACTATCCTACCAACCACAGCTCTCTGAGCTCTGTCCTTCACCCAGTTCCCAAACCACCTCCCTTTCTAGTCATCCAATCCACACTTCTTAAGCTTGGCTGTAAGGATGTTATGGGAGAGAGAGTCAACAGCCTTGCTAAAGATACAGATATTTCTTATCTCACTCTTTTTGCTCATTAGATTGTATCACTGCACTTCTAGTCATCCTGCCTCATTGTTTGCTCACAGCTAAGCTTATCAGATACTTTGACATGAAGAAACACCAGTGACATGATGACTTCAGGCACTGGTTGAGGATCCGTCTTGTTTTAACTAAGTTCAGACTGGTTTAGACGCTGCATGATTCCCCTTCTCCTGCATTTCTTAGAGTCGTTAGCTCCCATAATGGGCCTTGTAAGTGCAAGGTAGAGTAGTTGTGTCACAACCACAACAAAACATACAAGTAAACCACCATAAATTGTGTGAGTAGTTTAGATGAAATAGAATCGAAATTAATGTTGCAAAGAGACATAAACAACCCATGTTTCTTGATTTTAGTGAACTTTTGAGACTTCTAACCTTAAATAGTGAATTTTCTTCTCTTTTTTTCTTTTATTTCTTCTATTATTTTTCTATGTCAATGTGAACATAAATGTGTATGTGTACTGTGAAAGTTCAGTAGTTCTAGTAGGCTTTCTAGTACAGGCAAAGGTGTTACTTACTGCTGATCAAGATATCATGGTTGATTCATCTTCTGAAATTTTATTTTTGATTAACTAAATAGGCATGGTGAAAAACTCATTAGTAGTGATTCAAAAAAAGAATGAAGAATTTAAAATACAAACCGAAAAAATCACTCTCAGTATATACCTATCCTTCTGACTTCTATTTTACAAGACACTGTTATGCTCCACATACAAAAAAAAAAAAAAATACCCTGTCTTTTGCTTCTTTTAAATTTCTGCTTCTAGGACAGGCAACTTTTAGCCAATGGTATATTCAATGATAGAGAGTAGTTATTTCACGAGACACATGTCAGCAACAGCATCCACAAAAGCTCTTATTTTCTCATTCATTTTCCTTCTGTAGCTGCACCCATACTTAGAAAAACACATCACAGGCTTGGCCAAGCACCTCACATGGGTGGGGAAGGAAGGAAGCCTCCACCTGTGGCACTGTTCATCAGGAACATCAGTCCTCACGTATCTTACTTAATTTTGCCAGGCAATGAAAATTTGAATATTCCAGGGGGGAATTCTGGAGTACACTTCAAATATTTGCTATTCACTAAAATGTCAATAGCTTAAAGGTAGCTTAAAGGATTTTTTTTTTTATTTTCTACTTCTCCAGATATAAACCATTTAACTATGGGTCTCCCCCTGGTGGACACATCTTGGAAGACAGCAAAACAGATGCAAGAAGTTCTAGATGCTATATTTTTAAGGTGGAGTTTGGTCATCCTACTCACTCTAAATCAACGTCAGTGAAAATAAAGAAAAGTTTGAAATAAAATTGGTTCAACCTAAAGTAACGACAGCTGAACAGTCAATGCAGATTCATCTAGACAAATGGTTTTATCCCTCTGGAGGAATTTTCAGGACTTAATACATATATAATATAAAATATATAAAAATACAAAGAAAAATAAAAAGGTGATTGGAAGTTATTAAAATATAATTGCAGAAAATATTCATTTCAGCTTAAAATGAAAATTGGAAATAAAAGAGAAATTAATTTTTACAGTGCTTAGTAATGTTATTTGACAACTATAGTTCATTAAATTATGATTAAATAGATTCAAGGAAAAGAAAGGCATGCAGATATTTCAATTTTTAATTAGGCTATATGATACAATGAGCTGTTTCACTGAAGTTTAATTGCCCTTCCTCCATAAATATTTCTAGCCATGTCAGACAGTTGGAAATCCTAACAACTTTGCAGTGAAATTCATAGAACAAAATTAAAATCTTGTTGTTTATATGAAAGGAATTTATGAATAGTCACAAAAATAACACACAGGATATGTCAGAAGAGTGTTTCAAATGAGGACAGAAAATTGTAGAAATAGACCTAATAATAACTGTTTGTTTACACTTCACTGAAGCCAAAAGGACTGAAACACAAATGTTTAAAATGCATCCTAATATTGTAAATCTCAAGGATTTAGACATCATGAAGCATTCTACCAAAATCACGACTGAAGGTAATCAAGCTATTTCCTGCTCTTCATCCAAACTTTCTACTTTTGAAAGGAGATTTCTTTTTCCCAGAATTAATAACATCCACTCATGTTGTTAAGTTACTCAGGTGCATCCTGAGGAAGGCAACAAAGCTGGGCTAGAAGGCATGTCCTGTGGGTAGGTGCTGAGGCCTCTGAGTTTGTCTAGTTTGGATAAAAGGATGTGACCTTCCTGAGGAGGGGAGTTGGAGAGAGAAATGCTGATCTCTGCTTCCTGGGATCCAGTGACAGGACACGTGGGAAGGGTTGAAAGTTACATTGGAGGACATTCAGACTGAACATCAGAAAGCATTTCATTACCAAGAGGGTGGACACACACTGGAACAGCCTTCCTAGGGAGGTGGTCAATGCCTCAAGCCTGTCAATGTTCAAAAGGCATTTCAACAATCCGTTTAGTAACATATTTTAACTTCTGGTCAGCCCTGAAGTGGTTAAATAGTTGAACTGGATGATTGTTTTAGGTCCCATCCAAATATTCTATCCTATCCTATCCTATCCTATCCTATCCTATCCTATCCTATCCTATCCTATCCTATCCTATTCCATTCCATTCCATTCCATTCCATTCCATTCTGTTCTGCACAAACAAAATGCAGGCTTCTCTAGCCACAGTTTGCAAAGACACTTTCCCTATGCTCTTTACCTCTTAATAAGCAGGGAATAACTTTGAATCTTTCAGGTTTACTGCCTACCTAGAGAACATATGCCTCATGTCCCTTCTCCAGCATCCAGTTTTTGCCACATACCTTCAATCACTGTTACTGTATCCTTTCAGCCACAACCTACCAACTCACAGCCATGTACTCTTTTTCAGATATTTGCAAACTTCTGCAGTTTCTCATGTTTTTTTTTCTGTTCCTCATAGTCTTTGTCACTGTAGACCTCACAAGACCATGAGCCAAGATGAACAGCTAGTGTTACTATGAATATATGAATTTTAGTATGAGGACTTCCTATATACACTTATGGTTAAACCTAACAAGACTAGTTAGCCATTTAAGATTGACCACCAGCATCAATTTCAACCATTTAGACAAAATTATTTTAAAAGCTGGAAGACTATCATTTTGAATGTCCTTCAAATTAGCAGACTAAATTAAATTAGCTACAATATCTGTGGTTGCAAGAGTAGAGACATATGCAAATAAACGTTTGATTATATATCTCTATTATTTTGTATGGATTTTAATTTCATATTTTCATATATAAATATTTTTAATAAAAGTTTATTTTAGGTTATTGAACTATATGGTAATTACAATAAAACATAGTACTATAATATGTAGTAAGAAGACACAAAGTCTTTGTTACAATGTGAAATTAGATGCAGCTATCCTCCTTCCAACAGATGTGACATAATGCCTACCTTCTTTCTTGGTGTACACGTACAAACAGAAAAATTTATCCTAGAACTTTTTTTAAAAAAGGATAACTATCTCTAGGTTGAATATCCAGACTTTCCTTCTCCATTTCATTGCATTTATTTGCCATCTATAGAGTTAGTTTCTTACATCCACCTACATGTCAAGGACTTCTAGTACCTAATAAAAGACAATCAGCTAAGCGTCTATGGCAACCTACTTGAAAACGAAAAGAAATGAAGGGTTTTTTTCAGATTTAGCTGTAGCAATTCTTTTGTCTAGAGATGTTTCTCTTGCCCTGTGTTAGGTGGAGTTGCAGAAGGAACAGAGACTTCCTTTCAAAAAACCTCCACTGCTCTTCTGGCTGGATACAGGAGGTGGATTCAGGAACTCAGGATTGGGATCAGAGGCAGAAGATTGAACAGACACCTAGCCATATGGCAGCCATTGAAGGAGACACTTGTCCCCCATGATACCTAGATTTTATACTGAATATGATGCAATATGAAATGGAATACTCTTGATGGTCACCTGTCCTGTCTGCTACTCACTACAAGTACAATCTTTTACTACCTTGTGATTCCTTTTACTTCCCAGCACCCCCAGTATGGCACACAAGATGTAGCAATGACGCTGGCCACTACAGCAAAAAAAATAAGCAAGGGCCTTTCTGCATACCAGTCCCTGGTAGTAACTATAACTATCAGGTGTTATCCCTTCTAGTAACAGGTACTGTCTGAAGAAAATATGTTTTTAACTTCAGAGAGTGCAGCTTCTTAGAAAAGACTGAGCTGAAAAGTAAATCTCTGAACTGAATTGGTTCTGCATAGTTCAAACACGGACAAAATCCAAGAAAGGTTTTGTAGGAAAACATGGAAGAAGAGTCACAGAGTCACAGAGTGTTAGGGGTTGGAAGGGACCTCAAAGATCATCTAATCCAACCCCCCTGCCAGAGCAGGATCACCCAGAGTAGGTCACGCAGGAACACGTCCAGGCGGGTTTTAAATGTCTCCAAAGAAGGAGACTCAACTCCTTCCTGGGTAGCCTGCGCCAGTGCTCTGTCACCTTCACAGGGAAAAAGGTTTTTCTGATATATTCATGGAACCTCCTATGTTCCAACTTCTACCCATTGCCCCTTGTCCTGTCATTGGACGTCGCTGAAAAGAGCCTGGCACCATCCTCCTGACACTCCCCCTTGACATATTTATAAACATTAATGAGGTCACTTCTCAGCCTCCTCTTCCCCAAGCTAAAGAGACCCAGCTCCTTCAGCCTTTCCTCAGAAGGGAGATGCTCCACTCCCTTCACCATCTTTGTGGCTCTACGCTGGACTCTCTCAAGGAGCTCCCTGTCCTTCTTGAACTGAGGGGCCCAGAACTGGACACAATATTCCAGATGTGGCCTCCCCAGGGCAGAGTAGAGGGGGAAGAGTACCTCTCTCGACCTACTTGCTACTCCCCTTCTAATACACCCTAGGGTGCAATTGGCCCTCTTGACCACCAGGGCACATTGCTAGCTCATGCCTATCCTGCTGTCCACCAGAACCCCCAGGTCCCTTTCTCTCCAGCAGGTCAGTCCCCAACCTATATTGGCACATGGGATTATTCTTTCCCAGATGCAAAAATCTACACTTGCCCTTGCTGAACTTCATAAGATTTCTCCCCGCCCAGCCCTCCAGCCTGTCAAGGTCTCTCTGAATGGCTGCACAGCCTTCTGGTGTGTCGACCACTCCTCCCGATTTTGTATCATCGGTAAACTTGCTGACAACATTCTCTGATCCCTCATCCAGGTCATTGATAAATATATTAAACAGCACCGGCCCAAGCACTGACCCCTGAGGGACCCCACTAGACACAGGCATCCAGCCAGACTCAGCCCTCTGGCTTCTTCCCTTCAACCAGTTCTCAACCCACCTCACTACTTGGTCATCCAGACCACACTTCCTCAGTTTACCCATGAGGATGCTGTGGGAGACGGTGTCAAAGGCCTTGCTGATATCCAGACAGACCACATCCACTGCATAGTCACCATCCATCCACCTGGTTATGCCTTCCTAAAAGGCTATCAGGTTGGTCAAACATGACTTCCCCTTGGTAAAGCCATGCTGACTGCTCCTAATAACCTTCTTATCCTTGATATGCCCAGAGACAGCACCAAGGATAAGATGTTCCATCACCTTTCCAGGGATGGAGGTGAGGCTGACCGGTCTGTAGTTACCCGGGTCCTCCTTCCTGCCCTTCTTATAGACTGCAGTGACATTCGCTTTCCTGCAGTCTTCAGGCACCTCACCTGTTACCCATGACTTACCAAAGATGATGGAGAGTGGCCTAGCAATGACTCTCGCCAGCTCCCTTGGCACCTGTGAGTGCATCCCATCAGGGCCCATGGATTTATGGATGTTTAAACAATCAAACTGATCCTTAACCCAGTCCTTATCAACCAGGGCAAACTCTTCCTTTATCTTGACTTCTTCTGGGGCCTGAGGGGACTGAGGCTCCTGAGGACGGCCTCCGACAGTGATATCCAATATATATTTTAAAAGGATAAGTCTCATCATGAGAATTTAACATGGAGAATTTAATTTCAGAATGATTCAAGGTGCTTGTATATAATCTGAGAACATTATTTTGGTCTGTTATGAGATGCTTATTTGAACTAGACGTAAAAAAAATCGGTTGCATGTTATCCATTATGCACTCACAATGTTATTCTTACAGTACAAATATCTGATTTTTCCATGTACTCAGTACCAAGCTGGTTGGTTACTGTCTCTGTATTGTGGAAGACTGAGAAACAACAAGAACCTGATGTAACTAAACTAGGACAAAAATGCAATTGGCTAGATTATTAGAGTCTTAGTAGAATTTAAGAGACAATAAAAATGCTGTGAGACCAAAGATCACCACCCAAATATCAGCAATACATACAGTTAGAGAGGCCTACAGATAGACTGGTTTTGGTAGTAATGATATTATAAGTTTTCCACCCGGATAAAAAAGTCAGTCATTATTCTGTTTCTAGGTATTAACAAGTAAGTACAACAGACTCCCATATTTCAAAGAAATTAAACTATTTGAGGACAGCACCTGAGAAATTTATGAAACACTGTGTGATAGATAGAAAAAATCTTATAGATAAAAAATTGAGCTAGGTGTTTACGTTCTTAATATGCATGAGCTGGTATCTCCTAATGGGTTTTAGTGGAGATGATTGTCTCACTGCTCATACTATACTTATACTGCATTAGTTTCATGTTTGAAGTGATCAGAAAGGAACTTCTCTTCCTAGATACACTAGGTACCTAATGAATTCATCTTTTTTGTAATCGCCTTTGCAGCAGAGCATTCAACTCATGCCATTTTATCATGCGTTGCCTCAGAGGGAAATCCCATCTTTCACAGCATGCTTTTTCTACAAGAAAAATAATGTTTAAGTCTAAGAGGGCTTAAAATGAATTAATGGACCCGAAAGGCAAATGTATGATGTGGTTTGGCTTTCCAGAATGCACAACATATGAACGAACCTGAAATTTCTTCAATGAAGTACTTTGTTAAAACTTAATTGCAGATGGTTATACACAATATTTGCTACCTGATAAAAGAAGCAAGACACATCGTTGGCTTTATCCTCAAACACTCTTCTGATTTGAAAGCACCAGGACAAAAGTTTCCTGGGGCTGCCTGGCACATGTGGCAATCACAGTGGGAGAGGAGGGGAAGCTGTGTTTATTGGGAGGGAAAGATGGGTCAGGTGACTCAAATGGACCAATCACAGTATTCTGTGCCATGGTGTTGAGTATGAAAGGGCCTCTAAGAAGGCTCCTGGGGCCTTTAGGGTCTGCTGTGCTGGAATGTTTGCCATTGGCTGTTTGTCATCTCTTCCTGTGCTGCTGGTGTTCCCACCTCCTGTTCTTTCACTGCAGAAGATCACTGTTTGTTGGGACAGATTGTCTTCCTCTGCCACCCCAGGTGGGAGTGGCCCAGGCACTCCAAGGCTTCCTCTTCTGTTTTTTTTTTTAACTGTCATGAGGTCTCTGGGCTCAGGCACTCCTATCTGCTGGCAAGTCCAGTCTGGGATTTTTCTGCTCAAGACCTAGTTACCATCAGGAAGAAGTGAATTCTCTGAGAATATATTCTTTTTTATCTTTGAATATGTTTGCGTGTATATAGTTTAATGTATATAGTATAATATCTTCAATATTATTGTTAGTGTATTTCTTTTTCATTAAACTGATTCAAGTTTTACTTTCAGAATTCAAAGTCTGTCTCCCTGGTTCTCCTGATAACCTCCCTTGGGAGGGTGTTGAGGGGATCATAGAGAGCATCTGTCAGAATTTAATGGCTGGCACAGCCCTAAATTTCAACATTTACATATTCAATATTTTAAATTGTAATGAGAAATGTATTCTTTTTCAATCTCAAGAAGGGAAACAAAAGGTTTTAAGAAAAAAATGAAAAGTAATTACAGAATCATAGAATGTTAGGTGTTGGAAGGGACCTCTAGAGATCATCTAGCCCAACACCCCTGCCAGAGTAGGATCCCTTAGGGCAACCAGGAACACATCCAGAAGGGTTTTGAAAGTCTCCAGAGAAAGAGACTCCTCAACCTCTCCATGAGATTCACCTTTGTCCAGCTCTCTAGCCTGTCCAGATCTCATTGAATAGCAGGACAGCCTTCCTGTTTGTCAGCCACCCCTCTCAGTTTCGTATCATTGGCACACTTGCTGAGGGTGCACTCTATCCCCTCATCCAGGACATTGATGAAGACATTGAACAAAACTGGACCCAGCACCAATCCCTGGGGAATACCACTGGCCACAGGCCTCCAACTTGTCTCTGTCGTGCTGATCATAACCCTCTGAACTCTGTTGTTGAGCCAGTTCACAATCCACCTCACAGTCCAATCATCTATCCCACAGTACCTGAGTTTGCCTGCAAGGATTTTACAGGGGACAGTGTCGAAAGCCTTACTGAAGTTGAGGAATATGACATCCGCTGCTCTTCCTTCATCAACCCATTTAGTCATGCCTTCATAGAAGGATATCAGACTAGCCAGGCAAGATTTTCCCTCGATAAATCCATGCTGGCTACTCTTGATAACTTTCTTTTCTTCCATTTGGTTAGAGATGGCCTTCAGAATGAGCCGCTCCAAAATCTTTCCAGGGAAGAAGGTGAGGCTGACCTGTCTGTAGTTGCCTGGGTCCTCCTTGACCTTTTTGAAGACTGGAGTGACATTGGTTTTCTTCCAGTCCTCAGGTTCCTCTCCCATTCTCCATGATTTTTCAAAGACGATGGAGAGCAGCTCAGTCACAGCATCAACCAACTCTCTCAGCACATGTGGATGCATTCCATTGAGGCCCATGGATTTATGTGTTTTCAGTTTTTTGCAGTAGTTCTCTAACCAAATCCTCACTGATCCATGGAGAATCATCCTCACTCCAGTTTTGCTCCCTTGCTTCCCGTGACTGGGATTCCTGGGGACTGGTCTTAGGAGTAAAGTCTGAAGCAAAGAAGGCATTTGGTAATTCTGCCATCTCTGCATCCTCCGTTATCATATCTCTCACCTCATTTAGCAGAAGATTCACTCTTTCCCTACTCTTCCTTTTCTCACTGATGTATTTAAAGACATTTTTCTTGTTCTCTTCCACTTCCCTAGCCAGACTAAATTCCAAGAGAGCCTTGGCCTTTCTTGTTCTCTACATACTCTGGCTGCATTTCTATATGCTTGTCAATTAACCAGATCCTTTTTCCACTTACTGTAAATTTCCCTCTTCCATTTGAGTTTTTCCAGGAGCTCCTTGCCTAACCATGCAGGTCTCCTGCTTCCTCCACTTGATTTTCTTTTTGAGGTAATGCATTTATCTTGAGCCTGGTGTAGGTAAAGTTTGAATGCTGACCAGTTCTCTTGTGTCCGTCTACCCTCCATAAGCCTAGCTCATGGGATACTTCTAAGTATATCTCTGAACAGGACAAAGTTAGCCTTCTTAAAGTCCAGGGTAGGAATTTTGCTTAGTACTTTTTTTCTTTCCCTAGCAATACTGAATTCTAACATATCATGGAGCAAAGACTGCCTCCAACCTTAACATCCGTGACCAGATCTTCTTTGTTAACACAAGGTCCAGCATGACACCTTTCCTCATTGATTCTTCAACCACCTGCAGCAGAAAGTTATCATTAATACACTTCAGGAATCTTTTGGACTGATTATGCTTGGCTGTGTGATCCTTCTGATTAATATCAGGTGACTGAAGTCACCCATAAGCACCAGTGTGTGTGATCTTGGGGCTACTTCCAGCTGCCTGTAAAAGGCCTCACCAACCACTTCTTCCTGATTAGGTGGTCTGTAGTAGACACCCAAAACAATATCTTCCACCTTACACGATGAAAAATATTTTAAGTCTTTTTTTTCCCAAGCCATTTGCTGTGCTTAGCTGCACATAACTTTTTCTCTGCCCCTTTAAGTCCAAATGCCAAAACAGTTAATAGATTTTAAGAATACATCATAAGCAAAGGTTTTTGTGAAAGGCACATATTCAAGAAAAATAATGAGAAAGATGAGGGGATTTGTTTTGTTTTGCTTTGTTTTTACACATTAAAGATCAGGAATTTAGAAGTCATGAAAACTGTGAAATGAGAAGAAAGGAGATTATCCTGACTTGGTTCATGCAAATCAGTCCACCATGTGAAGACTTTCCTAAGTTCCCAAAAAAAGCTTCAGTGATGTTAGAACACAGTAATAATCCTACATGATCAGCAATAATTATTCTCATCATGACTAATTAATTATAGTTGTCACGTTAGGTGGAGGTAAATTTGTCTTGAAGTGGGCAAGTCAAGAGCTGTCATATTTTCTTATTTTTCTGGAGATAATTTTGATTAAAAGATTAGATTGTATTTCAGTCTTCAATATTTTCTTCCTTTTTTAAATTTCAAAGACAATGCAGTGTACACTCATCATAAGGATAGACAAAAATAATTGCATTTGTACAGCTCATTTGTCATAACTCTAAGATAATTATTCTACAAACATAAGTAACCTTTTTCAGATCACTCTTTGCTGTAAGAATAGGACCATCAATTTCAGCATGGTAAGTAGCAAGTGCAAGGTTTTCAAAAGAAAATTTCAAAAGTCAGTTGAGTGACATCTCTATTTTTCTGAAGAATTTGACATTTTAAGTTGATTTCCAAAGTGACTAAGGTACAAAGGCCAGACTTGGGAAACTGTTTATTTGACCAAACACTTCCTAAGTCTGAAGGCTTTACCAACTTCTTAGTCTTTTAAGACTCAACAACTTAAATTTCATTTACTTGGCCACTTTTTAAAATAGTACTACAAATATTACGAAATTAAATCATCAACATTTGAGGCAGGAATAATTTCCTAATATTAACTTTGTACGTTTCAAGCAGTGGAAATGTGAAAAGACTACTCGGAATTTAATGATAAGAAAATATATAAGCCTTTGCACAACTGACTGAACAGATTCTCAGTCTGGTGACATTTCTACTATTCCATTAATAAATCACAAAAATAAATTTTATCCCACATAATGAAATAACTTTCTTTCTCCATCCTGATCTCCAGAAGATTAAGTACTTTCCAAAACATTTTCTTCCACAAAGGCATAGAAAATTTTTCTGGGACTATAGAGCTAAAGATGTGTTCAAAAAACAGAAAGTGGATGTCAGATATTTTTAATTTCTTTTATAAAATATAAGTATTTGCCTACAGTAAAACAAATGTTTTATTTAACTTTCTCACCTCATAATCATGTGAGTCTAGGAAGCACCCAACACACTATGGCTGCATGTCTCTTATCTACTTTTGCTAGACAGAAAAATTCTGATAGAAAAATGTACATCTTTAAAACAGAGCAAAATTATGAAAAAATATAAAAAATATTTGCATTTACAAAGAAAACCTGCAATATTCTGAGAGTATTTGATGTTAGTTTACTTTACTTCAGCTTTTAACTTAACATAAACCCATGAACCATGCAAATTCAGGGAAATAATATATATTTTTCTTTGAGAATGTGATAATTAATGTTCTTTAGATGTGAAAATAATCTGTACAGTACTGTTTTTGCTTCTTGATATGTAGATGATATATCAATGTAGTCAACAGCATTGGCATCTTATATTACACATAAATAAACAAGTGTAAATTTGTTTTCAGTCAGTAAGACAAGGAATTTGCAAGCATTACTAATTAAACTGCTTAGCTGTATAAGCCAAAATTCCAATTGTAGAATGTATAGTTATAGCTTGAATGATTTGAAGAACTGTTGAAAATTAGGAATAATTTAGAAAAATTAACATGCCTGAGAATTTTAAGAGATACTTACAGTCAATTTGTTCGGACAAAAAAAAAAAAGTATAATCAATTTGTTGTGTATTCTTAATTGAACTCTGTAATTTGCTGAACTTCGTTATATCGGTGAGGTAAGGAGTAACCAATTAATAGGAAGACAGAAAATCATCTTCCACCAACCTATGCAAAGACTGTATGTTTCAGTATAAAAATAGCACCTTGTATCTGTAACCACGTATGCAGGTAACGCCTAACATTACCATGTAGAACAAGTATTACTGAGTCACAGTGATAGGAAAAAGTAATTCTTTCCAAACACTGCTAAATAAATCCTTTAAAATGCTGTCAGCTCTTTAATTTTTTAGGATTGGTTTTCCTCAATTTTAAAAATGAGTAGTAGTCTGTATTTCAATTTTGTACTCCGCAATTTTCAGAATGAATTTTATAGGATGAAGTTTTGAAATTGGATCAATGTGATTTTGATGAACAGCATGTTCATTCAAATGTGCTCAGCAGAGAAACAAATGAGCAATGAAAAGATTCATACAAGTAGTGATCAGGCCATCCATTTTGCTTCCTTAATGAATAATCTGGAATGCAGCTTCCAATAGTTGGTAAATACATAACCGTAAAGTTTTCTGAATGAACGTGAAACTGTAAATGGTTAAGTACTTTATAAAACAGATAGAAGAATAAAATACTCCATAGAAATTAATTAAAAAAGAAAATCTATGTATAACTATATATTCTCATAGAAAATGTGTAGTCTAGTTCACACCCATGGTCATGTTTGTTGTTTAGTTTCAACTGGCAAAATATTTGCATATGATTATAAAACTTTCATCTATTTTTTTCACTTTTTTTCTTAATTCTCTCTATATTTCTATCCAGTTTCACTGAATTTCACAGAATTAACATCAGCAGTTTAGGATTTTAGTTTTTTTCTATAGAAGCTTTTAACATATCAATTTTCATGTTTCATTCGTGATTCATTTTCTATTTGGTAAAAGATATTTATTACAATAAATTTTACTCTATTGTACTGTCTAAATTCTGTGAAGTTTATTGTTCAGAGATAATCCTCTGGATTTTTTTCACTCTGGTGGTGTGAATGTAGAAATATCCTGTTCTCCCTTAATTCTGAATTTTTTTGCCTTTTTATTAAAAAAAAAATTCTCCTTTAAGAAAATTACTAGTAGAGAAGTTGTTGATTATTCACAAAATTTATATCTTTTGGGGAATTACTATGTGAACTGTGTGCAAAAATGACATTGTATGCCATCCTTTAAAATGCATTTAAATATTAATGTCATAACGTATGCTAATTGCAGTCTTAATTTTTTCCTCTCTTCAGCTGGTGCCAAATTCATTTTGTTTGTTTTAATTTCTGAGGGAGTCTAAAATTAAAAAATTAAACAGCAATGCTGGTATCTCCATATATTTAATATTACTAGAGGATATAAATTTGTCTGTAAAATTGTTTTAAACTGTTGCTTTAATAACTTGATATATAATGTCCAAACTTTTTATCATCAGAATAATTGCCTGCAGAAACAACTTACTGAGGTGCACTAAGTATTATACATAATTTGCAATATCTGAAAAATTTTGAATATTCTTCAGAAAGATAAACTCAATGTCGTAAAAATATATGGTACTGATGGTTGAACACGTGAAAATTTGAGGTCCTATGTTAAGCAGATTCAATTTCTTAATAACAGCAATTACTTCTGCCATTAAAATCTACAAACCCATTAATATAACCTACAAATTACAAATCTCAACCATAAATGTTGCATAGTAACATTATGTTTGCAGCATTGCTCAAGAATATGTCAAAGTACTTAGTCTTTTAAGCGGGAAGACCTTATTAACTCAAATCTTCGAAAAACAACACTGAAATGTTTTCTTTTTCATAATATCATGTGTTTCAGCTTGCCCACATTAATTCCATTAAATATCATCAGACAACGCAATTAATAGTACTTTTTTTTCAGGACATTAAATGATCATAAATGTTCCTTATAGCTTTGTAAAAAGAAAGCTCTCAGGTTAAAATTACGGCTAATATCTTCAGAAATAAGAAACCCTGAACACATGTTTTTGTCTGCTTTCCTGATTTCTGAGAAAGCATGAAATTAGTAGTTGTAGACAACTGAAAGTGATTGTAATTAAGATCTCTCCTAGAAAGAAAAAAAAAAAAAAATCTTGATTCAGTTGCATGCTCATTATTTCCAGTCTTTGTATACCATTTTATGTACTATATGCATTTTTTGTGATAAGTTCCAATCAAAACATGGGAAAAAAACTGCAGTATCTTATCAAAAAATCATCTTCAGGAGCTGGCAAGAGTAACTGGAGTGTCAAGTGGCTTAATTCATAATAATGGCAAAAAAAAATCTCCATATATTTGTAAGTAAAGAGTTCAGGTAAGTAGTAACTAATGGAATACAAGTGCACTACACAGCAACAACAGAAAGTAATATTTGCATGCTTTTGGTTAAACACAATCCTCATGGAACTTGCTTTGAAGGTCAGGAAAGGATCACTAGGAACAGACATTTTCATAGACTTTTAAAGTCTATTATCTCGGTTTCACTCTACCAGCTTTTTTCCTTGCCTTGGCAGGAAGAAACACAACTATTGCAACTATTAACACATCAGATGAGTCTTTTAATTCAAAACCACATAATTATACAAACTTCAAAACCAGAAAAGATCCTTCTATCACATGAGGTCTTTATCTCTGCTTCTAAAATCTGAAATAGTTAGAAATCACAGTAGGTTATCCACTGGGTAACACAGAATATTTTTTGATGTTAGTGTATTCACTTGATTTCTATGCTGCTCACCAGAAGCCCTGCTCTCCAGAAGTCTCAAGGGCTTCAGTTTCTGATCTCTGCCCATCACTTCTGCAACTCTCTGTTAAGGGATAGTTCAATACCATCTGCAGAGGCTACAGCTACCTTACAGAGAAGAAAAGAATTGTCTCCAGTTTCAGAATTAAGGTCTTTTAACCAAAGTAATAAAAACTAGCCACAGACCTAAGAATTTTGCTGAATTGAGCCATATATACCACCTGGCCCTACAAAGATTCAGTATTCATAAATATCTACAAGAAAGGAGGACCTGGGAAACCAGAGAGCTGTCAGTGTGACCTTGGTACAAAGAAAGGTCATGGAGCAGATCATCTCGAGTGCCATCACATGCTAATTAAATGACAATCAGTAGGATCAGGCCCAGTCAGCATGGATTTATGAAAGGCAGGTCCTGCCTGACGAACCTGACCTCCTTCTCTGACAAGATGACCTGACTATTGGACGAGGGAACGGCAGTGGATATTGTCTATCTAGACTTTCGAAAAACATTCGACGCTGTTCCACATAGAATACTCATAAAAAAGCTGGTGGCTCGTGGCCTGGATGAGCATATGATCTGCTGGACTGATCTGGTTGGACCGACGGGCCCAAAGAGTGGTTGTAAAGGGAGTTCAATTTAGCTGGCAGGTGGTCACAAGTGGTGTTCCGCAGGGCTTAGTGTTGGGACCACTTCTGTTCAACATTTTTATTGATGGCCTTGATCAGAACGACTTATCCTTGGTGCCATCTCAAGGCATATCAAGGATAAGAGGGTCATTAGAGACAGTCAACATGGCTTCACCAAAGGGAAGTCGTGCTTGACTAACCTCATAGCCTTTTATGAGGATATAACAAGGTGGATAGATGATGGCAGAGCGGTGGATGTGGTCTACCTTGACTTCAATAAAGCATTTGACAGAGTCTCCCACAGCATCCTGGCTGCTAAACTGAGGAAGTGTGGTCTAGACTCTTGGGTAGTGAGGTGGACTGTGAACTGGCTAAGGGGAAGAAGACAAAGAGTTGTGGTCAATGGGGCGGAGTCTGGTTGGAGACCTGTATCCAGTGGAGTACCTCAAGGGTCGGTACTGGGACCAGTATTATTCAATATATTCATCGATGACTTGGATGAGGGACTAGAGAGTTCTATCAGCAAGTTTGCTGATGACACCAAGCTGGGAGGAGTGGCTGACACACCAGCAGGCTGTGCTGCCATCCAGCGAGACCTGGACAGGCTGGAGCGTTGGGCGGGGAAAAATTTAATGAAATACAACAAGGGTAAATGTAGGGTCTTGCATCTGGGTAGGAACAACCCCAGGTTCCAGTATAAGTTGGGGAATGACTTATTAGAGAGTAGTGTAGGGGAAAGGGACCTGGGAGTCTTGGTGGACAGCAGGATGACCATGAGCCAGCACTGTGCCCTTGTGGCCAGGAAGGCCAATGGCATCCTGGGGTGTATTAGAAGGGGGGTGGTTAGTAGGTCAAGAGAGGTTCTCCTTCCCCTCTACTCTGCCCTGGTGAGACCCCATCTGGAATACTGTGTCCAGTTCTGGGCCCCTCAGTTCAAGAAAGACAGGGAACTGCTGGAGAGAGTCCAGCACAGGGCAACTAGGATGATTAAGGGAGTGGAGCATCTCCCTTATGAGAAAAGACTGAAGGAGCTGGGGCTCTTTAGTTTGGAGAAGAGGAGACTGAGGGGTGACCTCATTAATGTTTACAAATATATCAAGGGTGAGTGTCACAAGGATGGAGCCAGGCTCTTCTCGGTGACAACCACTGATAGGACAAGGGGTAATGGGCTGAAACTGGAACATAAGAGGTTCCGCTTAAACTCGAGAAGAAACTTCTTCTCAGTGAGGGTGACGGAGCACTGGAACAGGCTGCCCAGAGAGGTTGTGGAGTCTCCTCCTCTGGAGGCATTCAAGACCTGCCTGGACACGTTCCTGTGTAGCATAGTCTAGGCATTCCTGCTCTGGCAGGGGGATTGGACTTGATGATCTTTCGAGGTCCCTTCCAATCCCTAACATTCTATGATTCTATGATTCTATGATTGAAGGGATCATCACTAAGTTCGCAGATGACGTGAAGTTGGGAGGGATTGTTGATCTGCACAAGGATAAAGAGGCTTTACAGAGGGACTTGGGTAGATTGGATCAATGGGTCAGCGTTAATGGAATGAGCTTCAACAAGACCAAGTGCCAGGTCCTGCGCTTGGGAGACAACAACCCCATGCAGCGCTACAGACTTGGGGAAGTGTGATCAGAAAGCTGTCTGGCAGAAAGGGACCTGGGCATTCTAATAGACAAGCATCTGAACATGAGCCAGCAGTGTGCCTAGGTGGCCAGGAAGGTCAATGGCATCCTGGCTTGTATCAGAAACAGGGTGACCAGCAGTAGTAGGAAAGTGATTGTCCCCCTGTACTCAGCACTGGTGAGGCCTCAGCTTGAGTATTGTGTTCAGTTTTGGGCATCTCAATACAAGAGGGATGTCAAGGTGCTGGAGTGAGTGCAGAGGAGGGCAACAAAGCTGGTGAAGGGTCTAGAAAATAAGTCTTATGAAGAGGGACTGAAGGAGCAGAGGCTGTTTAGTTTGAAGAAGAGGAAGCTGAGGGGAGGCCTCATCTCTTTCTACAACTACCTGAAAGGACATTGTAGAAAGGTTGGTGCTGGTCTCTTCTCACAGGTAATTAGTAGTAGAACTAGAGGGAATGGCCACAAGCTGTAGCAGGGTAGATTTAGGCTGGATGTTAGAAAAAAAATTTTTCACAGAAAGAGTCATCAGGCACTGGAATAGGCTGCCCAGGGAGGTGGTTGAGACACCTTCCCTGGAGGTATTTAAAGGTCTTTTAGATGTGGTGTTGGGGCATATGGTTTAGGTGTGGGCTCTGTAGAGTTGGGTTATAGATGTTGTGGAGTTTCCTTCTCTGGAGACATTCAAAACCCACCTAGATGCATTCCTATGTGACCCGTTGTAAGTGATCCTGCTCTGGCAGGGGTGTTTGGCTAGATGATCTCTAGAGGTCCTTTTCAACCCTTAACACTCTACGATTCTATGATTCTATGATCTTTAATGAAAAAATACATAACAGACAGAACAAATGAAAGTTTATTCTTTCCAAACTGGGTGAAGAAAACCTGCTGCTTTTTTTAGTAAAGACAGAAGTGTATCCTTTTGTTGCATTTTCTGAGACAGAGTTAATTTTCCCCATAGCAGGTCTCATAGTGCTGTGTTTTGCACTGACAGCTAAAAGGGTGTTGATAACACCCCAGTGTTTTGGCTATTGCTGAGCAGTGCTTGCGAGGCAACAAGGCTGTGTCTTCCCAACATTCCTCCCCAACAATAGGCTGGGTGTGGTTAAGATCCTGGGAGGGGCACATCTGGGCCAGCTGACCCAAAGTGACCAAAGGGCATTCCATATGACATCAGCTCAGATATAAAAATGAGGAAGAAGAAGGAAGAAGGGGATCATTCACTATTTGCATGTATTCTCTGGAGAGACAGCTATGCATACTGTAGCCCCGCTTTCCAGGAAGTGCTTGGACATGGTCTGCTGATAAGAAGTAGAGAATTATCTTTTTGTTTGCTTTTGCTTCCATGTGCAGCCTTTGCTTTTGCTTTATTAATCTGTCCTTATCCTGACCCATGAGCCTCTTGTATTTTTGCTCTCCCCTGTACATCTAAGAAGGATGAATGATAGAGTGGCTTTGGTGGGCACCTGGTCTTCAGCCAGGTCCAAACCACCACAATCCTTCATAATATCATGGTGTACATGTTATGAAAACTTGTCTACATGTATACCCCAATTTTTCATTTAGATCTAAATCCCCACTTCTTTCCCTTAGTGTTAGTATGAATTTTCCAAGGTAACATTGGAAGCAGTTTTCACCAATTATTTACAACAAAATGCCAAGTTCTTACTGTATCACTAAAATTTACACTCAGTAATTTATATTTATACTCACAAAGGTATTTATTGCATTTGCTTAGTTAGTGTCATCTAACTAAACCTTTCAAAGATCAAATCAGGAATGATCCCTCCTCATGCCGATATAAACCTTTCAGTAAATTAAGTTTCTATGTGATGTAAATGGTCATTTATGAAACTATTTATGGTGAATGACATTTACAGTTTGGATCTAAGAAATTAATGTGCATTGTTTCTATGTTTGTGTACCATTACACAATAAAGTATGTACAGAAATGTCACATTATTTAATAATCTTGTTTCCTGGATAATTGGCTTCTCAGATTCTTTTTTCCTTTCCTTAGAGAAAATTGAAAGTATCTTGACTTGAAATAGAGAACTCAACTAGTTGTTATTTTCTCTGATACTCAGAAAAGTTTTGGAAAGTCACATCTGTAGCAAATATTTTGCTTCTTCCTGAGGCCCATGTCTGCTGAGTGAATTCATGGAGGTTTATCAAGGTCTGGGCAGTACTTAATCCGGAAATATCCACTTATTAAATATGAGATGTCTTTCTATTTATCTTTAGCTTTCCCTGCTTGGTATGAGAAATTTATTATTTTTTTTTTCCAGAATTTCTTCAATACATGAAGAATATTGCTTCTATTTCAAATAAAAACAATACACCTTTACCATTACTACTTTCACAGCTGCTCTTACCATAAAGATTAGGTTCTAAGGGACAGTTTCCTTCTCCAACTTGCCCCAAGAGCTTTTATTAAGTTCAGTTTCAGAGGGATAGAGGGAAAAATGCCCAAAACCTGTGCCTTTATAATATTCTTCTGCAATGAACTGAGTGTCTAATAAAGAAAGCTTTTATCTTAACTATTGAGAAAGCAAAATGTAACATACCTGGGGCAGAATTTGTGAAATTCCACACCCAGGACCTAGTTAAAGAAGAATTTGTCTCCTCCAGGTGTTTAAGTTAATGTTACAGCATTGTATCATAAAATTACTCATATTCACAGTATGCAGCACTTTAACAAGTTCCGTAAATATTTTCCTGATTTGTCAAAGAGTTCTTTCATTCATCCCTTCCCCTCTCTTATATTTAGTTAAAACAGCATATCTCAGACACCATAACTTCTCTTGCCTGAGAGAAAAACGTATTCTACATAAGAAAATTTGGTTCTGGCATGTTTGTATTTTGCTGATAAGAATCTCCCCTATAGCCCAACCCAAAGATTTAAAAATGCTGTGCATAATAAATGCTTCTCCCTGAACCTGTGTAATAGATAGATTCAATCAGTATGAAGCAAACAAGACTATCACGAAGGAATACAAATAGGAAGACATTACAAGGAAAAATATAGTGTAAGAGAACATCTTCTGGGAAATAAAATGGGAGACTGAGAAAAGTTAAAGATTATCTCAGAAGCAGGGCAGAACTGCAGATAAAAGTAACAAATTTTTACATATATTTATAACACAAACCTTTTTGTTCCACTGTTAGAAGTAATGGCTTATGAAAATGGGGAATACGGCCTACAAGGTAGAAAACATATGGACAGTGTGACTTCTTGGAGGGTGGGGGGCCTGTGGGTGTTTATGGTCTATTGAAAATAATATTTTTACTTAGAAGTTTAAGCTTTACTTTTCTTCACAGCACAGGGGGCTAGGTAGTGTCTGACAGGACAGTTTTACTCTGACAAACCATTTGTGTCTCTAAGCTTTGGGTGAAATTCTGAGCTGTAATTCACAAACACTTATTTCAGCTCCAGAACAGCTGTAATGATTTAGCCATCCACAGACTTTCCAAGCATTTTGTACTGGAGTCCTCAGGAAAGAGAAGAGCACATTTGGAAAATAGGTGCTTTCTGAGAGTCTACTTTGCAAAGGGAATTCTTGTATGTGGCTAAGTAGGCTGCACCTAGATCAGTTTTTGTTGTCCATCAATATAACTACAATTCCAAAAGAATAACTGCCAAATCCATTCTGTATTGAGAATTCATGATATGGGTGTTATATTGTTGTGGAGACATAAGCTAACTGCAGAACTACAAGAACTACAAGCTTGGAGAAGTAATTTCATTGCTTCTCATTTCACATGCAGACTGTGGAATTAAAAAGTCTATAAAAGACTGATACGTTATTTGTTTAATTGGTAATTCTATACATGCTTAATTAGCAAGTATTGCTATTCTGTCCATATGATCCAGCTGTGGAGGCCTCAAAACAAGAAGGATGTGGATGTGTTGGAGCAGGTCCAGAGGAGGGCCACAAAAATGGTCAGAGGATGGAAGCACCTCTTGCAGGAGGACAGGCTGAGGTAGTTGGAGTTGTTCAGCCTGGAGATCAGAAGGCTCTGGGGAGACTTCAGAGCAGCATTCCAGTACCTGAAGGGGGCCTACAGGAAAGCTTGAGAAGGACTTTTTATAAGGGTGTGTGGTGACAGGACAAGGGGCAGTGATTTTAAACTGGAGCAGGGTAGATTTAGATTAGATATTAGAAAAAACTTCTACACAGCGAGGGTGGTGAAACACTGGAATGGGTCACCAAGAGAGGTGGTGGTGGATGCTTTATGCTTGGATGTATTCGAGGTCAAGCTTGATGGAGCTCTGAGTAAACTGATCCAGTTAAAGAGGTACCTGCTCACTACAGGGGGGTTGGACTTTTGAAGGTGACCTTTAGAGGTCCCTTCCAGACCAACACATTCTATGATTCTGATTCTATGACTCTATGATTCTATTATTCTATGATATCATCTTACTAATAGATTTATAAAGTAAGAGATATAGCTCTACATATATAGACTTACCACCTACTCAGAAATTCCCTTGATATCTCACACAATGACAAATTTGAATGATCAATTCTCTTTAATTTTAATCTTTACAGTATAAGCAAGAGTAAATAGAGTTTGACACAACGTGGACAAAAGACAGAGACACTCATTTTCTGTGTTTTTTTCATGTGGTACTGTTAAGAAAACATACAAACCATTGCATGCCTGGTGAACCAACAATTTTTAGTGGGTTTTAGGTCGCTTACCTAAGCGGAAGTCACAGAGCAGATTATAAATTTGAATGTCAACACTGAAAAATGCTTTTCAAAACAGAATAATGGAATCACAGACTCATAGAATGATTGAGTTTGGAAAGCACCTCTGGAGGTCATGTGGTCCAGCTCCTTAGATCAAGCAGTGCCACCTGAAGTCAGTTACTCAGGACAATGTCCAAATGACTTTTGGATAACTCCAACGGCGAAGAGTCCACACCCTCTCTAGGTAACCTCTTCCAGTGCTCAGCCACCCCTACAGTAAAAAAGTGTTATGTGGTGTTTGAAGGCAACCTTCAATATTTCAGTTTGTTCCCATTGTTTCTGATCCTGTCACTAGGCACCACTGAATAAAGCCTGGATTTTTCTGCTTTACACTCTCCCTTCAGATATTTTATATATATACAGCCTTCTCCAAACTGAATTGTTTGGGCTTTTCTAGCCCTTCCTCATATGGGAGATTTCACAGTGCTTTAATTATCTTCCTGGCCTTTTGCTGGACTCTGTGCAGTATGTCTGTGTCTCTCCTCTAATGCAAAGCCCAGAACTGGACACAGTACTCCCAATATGTTCTTATAAGGAGCACCTGTCTCAACGTGGTGTCAACGTTCTGTCAAGTGCAGCCCAGGATACCATTAGACTTATTTGCTGCAAATGCACTTTGTTGGCTCCTGTTCAACTTGGATCAGAACCTTCAGCTCGCTTTATGCCAAATTTCTTTCCAAATGGGTGCCTGGGCTTTTTCTTCTCCAGATGCAGGTCTTTCTCCAGCTTGTCAATGTAGGTACCTCTAACAGAAGCACAGCCTCACGGCTTATCAGTCTCTTCTCCCGGTTTTGTGTCACCAGCAAACTTGCTGAGGGTACACTTTACCCCATCATCCAGATCATTAATGATGTTGAAAAGTGCTGGGCCCAGTATTGGCCCCTGAGTTACACTTGCTATTTACTAGGCTTCAACTAGACTTCACATCACTGATCACTACCCTCGGGGCCCAGCCATCCAACTAGTTTTCAGTCCACCTCACTGTCTGCTCATCTAGCCCGTTACTTCAACAACTTCACTATGACGATCTTACGAGAGACAAGGTGAAACGCTTTAGGGAAGCATAGGTAGACAATATCCACCACTTTCCCCAGATCTACCAGGCCAGTCAATTCATCATTGAAGTTTAAGTTGGCCAGGAATGACTTCCCCTGGGTGAAGCCATGCTGACTGCTTGTGGTGATTTTCTTGTCCTCAATGTACCTGAAAATGGTTTCCAGGATTAGCTGCTCCATGAAAATGAAAAGAGGATTTCTTTGTGATACTTGGACTGTCTCCACTTCTTACCACAGTCTCAGTTTTTCCTATTAGTAAAATCCTAAGGCTAGTGCTAATGTGATATAAACATCCACACTCTTTAATTAAAATTTCTAGCATAGGGTAGCGGATTTCTTAAGGGAATGAAACATCCCAAGAAGTTTGCTTCTGTTATTTCAGACTTAAGGAAACCCTGTTTGTATTCTTGAGGTAGCGTTTCAAACTAACAATTATTCTTTAAAAAAAAAGGAAAATAGGGCAATTGTGTCATGATGGAGAAACGCTGGCAATTGAGTTTTCACATGTTTTCTTCTGAATATGTGAGTTATATCTCTGATATTAACAGTACTTTTTTTTTTTGTTTGTGGACTGTTTTTTTGTTTTCTCTTTGACATAAAACTATTTTCTTTGTATTTTGGGAAGCTGACTGTTAACATTGTACATCTCTTTCTTGCTTGGCATACTACGACTAGGGAAGACAGCTGAACTGGGGAGTTGCTAGCACTGCTTTTTGTAACCTGGGGAGCTCTGCACATAGTTAGGCAACAAATTCCTTTGCTTCAAGGGGTGTGGACTAGGTGCATATGACCAAATAACTCATGTGCTTATCATACCATTAGCAAATTGTTATCTCCTAGCTGATCTTCTGTTGCTCTTCAGCCTAAGTTGAGGACCATGTGTACATGATTAGCTATTATAAGGGATGGTTATTTTAACAAATTGTTCTAGAAATCATAACTTGTTTATTTAGATTTTTTTTCCCTCTCCTTCCTCTCCCCCTGCCTGGGGGAGAAATGCCAAGACAGACATGTTAAAAACAGTAATTCCGAGGTGCATCTTCCGTTGCACCTGGTCATTCTATGATTTGCTTTCCTCTTACTACACTAGCATCAGGCTCCCAAAAATTCACACTCTATTGAATAACAGTATGAGGAGAAAATCAACAAGCTCAGTGATGAACAATTCTGCATGAAAATTAAAAGAGATGAGCAAAAAAGATATATATATGGACATTAAGAAAGTGTCAATTCACTTTCAAGTTGCCAACAGGTATTTGCCAAATTTGTATAAGACATAAACATGAAGGAAAAAAAAAGAAAAAAAAACCACAAACACACCCCCCCACCCCTCCCAAATCCAAATATCAGATGTATTGCTAAAGCTAAGATAAGATATTACATTTTTGGTTACTTTTTATTGTTGAGAAGGTCCTAGAGAGGAAGGACAACATATGTACTCTCAAAACTGCTCTAGGTTTCACCCTGGAAATATAATTGTCTCCTACACTGCATCTTCCATACACTTGAACTCTGGGTGATACATATGTCAGATTTTCACCATAAGGCTTGTGAATTTTTTCAATATTTTACAGAGATAATTATTTTTTCCCTTACAATAATTTATTAAAATCATAGGTACATGAAAAACCTGTATCAAACATTTCAGAAAACCATTTTTTACAGCTACTACTCAATAATACTGTAGACAACAGTAAAAACTAATGTAAACTTTCTGATCTGTGTGGCCATGATGCCGTCAAAAGACCTTAACAGTAGAAATTATATTGCCTGTTTTTCCCTAGAAGGAAAAGGAAGAGGTAGCACACCTCTATTATTATAAAAGAAAAAAAAATACTAAAGGTCTTACATCTAAAACAGCATTAAGTGCAACAGGAAAACATCCCTAAGGTTCTGTGAAAGAGTGCTACACATCCTGATAACCAAGCTACTGAAAATAGAACTTCTTTTAAATGTCTTGAACTTAGGAGTATTGAGAAGGGGAAGGTTCAGCAAAAAGTGAGGGAGCAAGTGGGGCATTTAACAGATTAAGATCTCATAAGCTTTTACTTGTCATTGCATTGAATTTTGACCCTGAACTAAATTTGAAAAAAAAATAAATAAATGGATCAAAAAGCTTTATTCTCTCTGGCCTGTGCTTCTGGAGTGAGTGGCAGCAAGTGAGAGACAAGACTTTGTTCAAAGATAGCGAGGAAAGCGTTTGGACTCAGAAAACTAATAAACACTATCTTGCTGATTATCATGATCCTGGAGAATGTGGTTTGCCTTTCGCTCCCTAGGTAGGCATTGGACAGACAGAGAATTCAGTTCAGAAAGAAGATTCTATTACCATAACTTTCTCTTCACACACAGAGAAAATATTATTGTGCCCTCTTAGAATCCTGCAAAGTGAAGCGAACAGTGTTTAAGAATTTCTCTTCACTTACCTGACAGCCTAGAATTTTTGTACGAAAGGCTCTGCAGGATAACCAGAAAAATCATGTACTAATACAGGACCAGTCAGAGAAATTCCTTCTAGCACAACAGCTGTAACAGTGAGTGCTTGCCTTTTTTTTCTCCCAAAGGTTTTCACTTTAGTCATTATTAATTTATTACTCATTTTTTTGGTTGAAAAACAACCCATTATTATGAGAAGATGAGTCCTCCTTTCCCTTAACTGGGTCCTTCCTTGCTCATCCACAAGGTGAACCTCTCTTTTTAAAATGTCCCTCTTTTTCCTTCAACAAGACAGAGGCAGTTTATTGTTTGTTGTAACTGAGTTCATTCGGAGTAAATAATCGTGGAAGGAGATGAGCCTATGAGCTTATTTGTGCTACTGTTTTAGTCCACTTTCAGCATGTGCTTTTGAAATGAATCTTCCACTTGTTACCACATCCTGTGCTTTAGTTCAGCTGAGAGAAATTTCTTTCAGTGGTACAAACTTTTGGGTTAAATGTGAATTAGAATGTGTGTTCTAACCATTCACCTATGTATGCTGACTTACAAATTATCACAAATTTCTGTGAAAGTGCACCAAGTCTCAGAACATAATTGCTATTTGAAATTGTTTTGAAATAATCTCAGAAACCTTGAAAATTTTCTCCTGAAAAAAAAGCATAATTATCTTGTTAGGAAGTAACCGTCACTGCTTCAGGAATCATTGAAATTCTGTGAGTGGGAAAGAATGAGGAGACCATGAACACAATTTGAATATCTGAAGACTAGTTTGAACTACATAATTAATCTTTGATGAACTTTTTTTATAAGAAGACACGTATTTTGAACACATTCCATTTTCCAATCACGAAATACTGGTTTATCATTTTAGAAAAACATGAAGTTTTAATTAATAACCATAAAAAATTATTTGCCATCTCAAAGTATGGAATAACTTAACAGAGAGAATGCAGCTGGATTTTTTGTGGGTCCCATAAGAATATTCCCCTAAAAGTAACATACCATACCCACGTCCAGTGAAAGCAGACTGAGTTCTTCAAATATATAGTTATTATGTCCTCTGAAAAGACAAATATTTTAAATCAATATGGACATACATTTTGCCAAATCGCTGTACTATTTAAAACACACTGCTATGTCATTTTAGACAAACACCTAATAATATTTCAGAGTGGATTAGGACAGTTACAGTGCAAATGACACCATCTATGGACATATCAAATGAAAAGAAACAAAAAAGAGAAGTAGTGTACAGTGTGTGGGAGGAATATTCTTCAGTTCTGTTCCAGTGTTTTGTGTGTGGTTCAACATTTTTATCTTTCTTTCAACATGTAATATAATTTTCTGATACTAACCCTATCCCTGTGCCATCACAACAAAACGGTGGTAGGCCAGTGCAGCAGTGACTACTACCAGGCAACCCAGCTCTTTTGGAGCTTTATAAATCTTTCTTGATTGAAGGAAAACTCAACTAGAAATTAATCCTGGAGGAGGTCTAAAGAACGGCAAGAAAACTGGTGAGTAGTCTGGAAAACATGTCTTATGATGAGCGGCTGAGGGAACTGGCATTGTTTAGCGTGGAAAAGTCTGAAAGGAGACCTCATTGCTCCCTACAGCTACTTGGAAGGGGGTTGTAGTGAGGTGAGTGTTGATCTTGTCACAGAAATTACTAGCGACAAGATGAAAGGAAATGGCTCATGTTGTGCCAGGGAAGGTTTAGGATTGGATAATAAAAAAAAATTCTCTACTGAAAGAGTGGTGAAGCATTGGAGCAGGATGCCCAGAGAAGTGGTGGAGTAATCATCCCTGCAGGTGTTCAAAAAACATGTAGATGTGTCACTTCAGGACATGATTTAGTGGTCATGATAGTCTTGGGTTGATGGTTGGACTTGATGAGCTTAGAGGTCTTTTCCAACCTTAATGATTCTATGAACATATGGTTTTATTGAGACTCATAGATTTAACAAATTCAGGATGAGTGTGAATTAAACTCAATTCATAGAGAAGATGGTAAAGGTATTACTATGATTTTAATTGGTGTGATAGTATTCTTTTCACAAGTGCATTTCACAGAATCACAGAATCACAGAATGTCAGGTGTTGGAAGGGACCTCAAAAGATCATCTAGTCCAACCACCCTGCCAGAGCAGGAACACCTACAGTAGGTCACACAGGAATGCGTCCAGGTGGGTTTTGAATGTCTCCGGAGAAGGAGACTCCACAACCTCCCTGGGCTTACATCTAATCAAAGACAATTAACACTTCACTAATTTTGAAAATAGACAAGTAACGATTATTCAATATGATCCTAGCATTAGATCTACTACCTAGAGTTACCAAATATTGATCTTTGGCATGGCATACACTTCTTGAGTGAAATTTCTGCCACGGATTTCAAAATGCCTTACAAGGATTAATATTATGTAATTAATGTTGTAAAATTAAATGAAAAATCTGTACATCATTATCACCTGTATGCAGACAGACTAGTTATTTGGCTTCTTTTAGGATGAAATATCTGGATGAAAGTAGCTGGACTGAGCTAAGCAGGGGAACAGACTGCATGATTCAAGAGTTGTTTGGCTCTGAGATGTATGAATATATAAACAGAGAAAACTGAAGCATGGATTGGTAAAAGTCAAAGTCATCAAAACTATTTATGCATTCAACCATGCACAGAAAAAAAAAAAAGCTGTCTCAGTGGAGCAGAAGGGTGACTGATTATGTTTTAATGGAAAAACACAAAGTGCTAAGGAAGATTTTTTAAGGTAGTTCCCTTATGTTGATAGTTTAAAATCAGGGGCTTGAATAAACTGAAAGAATGACTCTCGAATTTCTCCCCTATCAAATGTGAACCAGGCAATACCAAAAAAAGACCTCGATTTTCTAGAGGACAAAGCTGAAAATGTGAAAGAATATATACTGTTTGACTTAACTCAGTGACTGCATACATCAAGTCCAGGCAGGCTAAGGGTAAAAGATAGTTCAGAGCTTTGATCTTATTTTACAGAGATTAATCGATTTAAAATATATGCCATAGCTACAGAGTGAGTCAGGTTCTATTTCAGCATGATTTTGAAGGACAAATCAAATGTCTTCTTATAAAATTCTCTACCAGTGGAACTAGCATTTTCATCTTATTATTGTACAAGTTAATTTTAAAGTCAAATGTTATTTAGCCAGTACAAAAGAAGGAGAGGTGTCTGTGAGAATTGCAGTGATGGGAAGAATGAAATTTTCAAGCTATATGGGAAAGCATTCATGGCTTTCTAGCCTTACCTCAACTCCCAAAGGGCAGCAAATCAGACCCCTTAGATCACATGATTTAGAGTATGTAGAGAAGACAGCAAAAACAACAAATGAATTATGCCTAAGGCAAATGGTGGTTACTATATTATTTATTAGAATGTACTGAGTAATTCACAGAAAATAGTCTCTGCTCAATAGATTTTATGCCTCTGGAACTACTGAATCAAACATCTCCTTGACAACATTTGTCGATTTAAAGTGTGTTGATTTTTTCTTCAGTGGACGGCTTCCATAGCTAGTTTGTTTAAAGACAGTTCATTCACCTCTCCAGCACTCAGCACAGTATATGAGAAAAATACATCAAAACTCCAACTTTCTGACTAAAATTAAAATAATTCTTAAAAGTTACATCAGAAATCACTCAAAAAAAATCTTTAATTTTACAATAAAAATGGGGTGTGTATTTCCTTACAGTCTACAGAATGATTACCTGATTC
Source organism: Trogon surrucura (assembly GCA_020746105.1). Classification (NCBI taxonomy): domain Eukaryota; kingdom Metazoa; phylum Chordata; class Aves; order Trogoniformes; family Trogonidae; genus Trogon; species Trogon surrucura. The sequence continues at coordinate 35,706,202 of CM036658.1, read as the reverse complement.
TGTAGATTTGGTGGTAAAGTACATACTACATATTTTTCAACATTCACACTTGTGATGAAATGCTTAAATGCTCCATTTTACTACTTCTGACACCAATGAGCTTGAGGATGGAAACAAAAGAATTACAATGTCAAGAAGACACATCCTGTCAGCCTTCTTCCATTCAAAAGAGACAGAAAAAGACTGATTTTCTTAGGTAGCTAGTTATAAAACATTCAAACCCCATATACAGTTGGAAAGGAATCTTAGAAAACTACACAATTTTGAGGATATGGACCTTGGGGTTTTTTATCACACAGTTGTAAAACCTGAAATAATTTTTAAACATCTTTTGGAATTGATGAAATGTATTCCAGAGAATGTATGGACCAGCACGTTCTTTGAAGAAAATGCTCTTCTCCCTCCTCCTTCTTCTTCCCCTCCCTCTCCCTCTTCTCCTTCCTTTTTTCCCCCTCTTTCTATTCCCCTCTCCTTTGCTCTTCCCCTTCCCTCTCCCTTCCTCTTGCCCTCCCCCATCCTGTTTCCCTCTCCTTCCCAATTAAGCTACGCAGGTCATTACCCTACTTGTGTAACAATTTTTCAATTATTCCAGAGATTGTAATGATGAATTATGCCACGTGTCATAATGCTATCCTCTGTTTTCACCATGCTTCCCCTTTCCTGATCAAAACAACTTCAGTTTTGGTAATGAAATAAACTTATTTTAGAGAATGTTTTAAAAGTAAGTAACAGATACATGTGTGCATGACATCCATTATCTGTGCATTTAATATCTGAGAAAGAGCAGTCTTTAACAGCTGTGTGGGGCTAATTCTATTTCCCATTAGTGTGGTCTCAATTTAGGAAGGTGGAAATGAACACTGAGCAGTTAAATATTTAAAAAAAATCTAAACCCATAACAAAACAAACAAAAAATCAACACAAACACACAAAAAAAACCCCCAAATTAATATCCAGGCAGCAGCTGAAGGCGGTAATGGATGGACTTGCTTTTTACATTTTTAACCACATGCACTGGATGAATTATTTAGAAACTTTATATAATGCTTTCAAAGAAGGGAAATGGACCAGGTTTCTAAAGATATTGACTTCCAAAGTGCTATATGGAGAAGCAAAGTATTAAATTTTTAAATATTCTGATCTTAATCTTTATATTACTGACTATCAGAGTATTGATTGGAGCGGTGAAGGCCATTTGAAGATATCACTAGCTGCCTTTATAGGAAATGCATTATTGTCTCATCTTTATCTTCCCACATAATCAGAAACTTGCAGAGTTTGTTTTGTCAAAGTTGGTGTTTTGTCTGTCTTTTTTTAAAGCATGATATGTGGTTCTAATTTTCACAAAGAATAGCCTTTTTGTTCAGTTGCTAAGGGAATATAGAGATGGCTGTTTAACTACAGCTTAATAGAAATGCTGTTCTAGCTTTTCTCTGCACAAACTAAAAACTGCTTTCAAATGTTCATTAACTAAAAGAAGCAGAGAAAGATATTTAAATTGGTAAGTTATCTTATGCATAAATGAAGTGAATAGTAAAAGAGTGAGAAGGAATTATTCTATCTGGGCAGATATTAAGAATATTAGGATTTCACAAATACTACAAAAAAAGGGAGGTTATTGATTTCTGAGAGAAATATCATATCAACATAGATATTAAATTATTAATACCGACCAAAAAAATTCCAATGTATGAGCCATTTTGCAGTCATCTTTAACACCATGATGTCACTTGTTAAAAAGATCTAAGAAAATGTCAAGATGTCCGCTTACAGTCTACATCCCTAGGTCAAAATGCATAAAAACAAGAGTTCTGAAAAAGTTTAATTTCTTTCATTTCATACTGGTAAGGTATAAGGAATTGTTTATAAAGTAGGTATTTAATAGCCTTGACTGTAATATGACTGTGAAATTGATTTAGAACTATTTTAGAACTATAGCTTCTATACAATGCTATAATATTTTGCTTTTTCCTGCGCTTTTAAAGTTCAGCTATTGAAAGCTCTAGATTCAGATTAGAAATGAGGAAAACTTCCCTACAGTGAGTGAAGCACTGAAATAGACTAACTGGGGCCTCCAGCACTGGGAGTCTTTAAGAGCAGCCTAGATCACTCTTGTCAGAAGTATTAAAACTATAGTTGCTTCTGCTGTGGAGTAGAACAGAAAAAAACTAATTTCCTAGGTCTTTTCTAGCCCTATTAAGCTATTCTGGGACAGTGCCTCAATAAGATATATTCTTCAGTACCTTCTTAAATGTTTAGTGTTTCACAGAATAAATGCTATATATTTGAAGAGGAAAGGAAGGAAGTATAAAGTATTTTAGAAGCCTTTCAAATGCAGTATTTTAACATTCTTCCCTAATAATACAGTTTTTCCTGTTTAAAAATTGAAAGAAAGTAAGATAGAGGAATATGCATGTTACACTCTTTCTCAGAAAAGTCTGAGGTGAAAAATTCTGGAAATCTCTTTTCATGTAGCTATCTGAGAGGAGAAGAAAAGTCATGAGAAGGATTTACTGATCTTAGAACTTTTTTACAGTTTCCATTGCTGTAGTTTAGCTATGGCCTGAAAACTATGCAAGACAAATATAGCAAGATTTAGAAGCCAAAAGAAGAAAGGCATAATGGAAATCCTACCAGTAGCAATACACTAAAAAGTGCAGGAAGCACCACTGTTCAGGGCTTCTTGTCTTTGTGTCTTGAACTTCTGAAATTAAACTTCATTTCCAAAGCATTTGACAGCTGATTGCCAACAGTATGCAGGATTATTTTCCTTCCAACAAAGATAATTAGGAAAATGTTTTGTACAGAAATAATAAACAACATAAGAATTCCTTCCAGTTGAAGTTAGATTTTACATTGAAGAAGAAAATTATAAATAACCACTTAGTTAAAAACATAGATAAACCACTGTGATTAGCCAGATACAGATTTGGCTACAGATGAAGTCTGGATCCTACTGAAATCAGTAACAAAATTCTCACTTCCTTCATTACATCCAGGATATAATTTATCCTTAATAGATCTGTATTATAGAAACATAAAATCACAGAATGTGCTGGGTTGGAAGGGACCTTTACAGGTCACCTAATCCAACTCCTCTGCAGTGAGCAGGGACATCTTTACCTAGATCAGGTTTCTCAGAGCTCCATTAAGTCTGACCTTGAATGTCTCCATGAATGGGGTCTCCACCTCCTCCATTGACTTGATGTCTGTTTCCTTTCAGTCTCTACTACTTACTGTATGAATAGGAGTGAAATATAGAGTATGCTACTCCTGTTTTCATTCCATTGTCTGTAGCAGTCATGAGTGGAGAGTATACCTAAAAAAAAGAAAAGAGGTTTGCATTCTTGTCTGTCTCAAACATGCAATGCTGGAACAAGACCAGACATGCCTGTAGGACCCAACGAGATGCATTCCAGAGTTCTGAGGGAAGTGGCAAATGTAGTTGCTAAGTTATTCTCTATCATATTTGAAAAATCCCTAGTGACTGCAATCAGGGAAACATCACAAACATTCTTTTAAAAAAAAATAAAAAGGAGAATCACAGAATCAGAGAATGTTAGGGTTTGGAAGGAACTGTGGAAGATCACCTGGTTCAAGCCCCCTGCCAAAGCAGGATCACCTACAGTAGGTCACACAGGAACAGGTCCAGGCAGATTTTGAATGTCTCCAGAGGAGACTCCACAACTTCCCTGGGCAGCCTGTTCCAGTGCTCCATCACCCTCACCGTAAAGAAGACATTGTGGTTACAGAGAGATGAAAAGTTGAATGTGAGCTGGTAATGTTTGCTTGCTGCTTAGAAAGCTAATCATATCCATAAAAATGATCCGTGAGTGCCTCTGGAAGATCTCTCTGCATTGGGTTTGTATCTGGCACGTTTTTTGGTAGCTGGGGAGGGACTACGGACCTCAAAAGAAACCCGTGCTGGAACAGTCCGTCACTGGGAAGACTGCAACCATGTGGGAAGAACCCATGTTGGAGAATTTCAAGAACCGTCTCCGAGGAGAGGGACACCACATTGGAGTAGGGGAAGACTAAGAGGAGTTCTCTCCCTGAGCAGAAAGAAGCAACTCGGGCAATGCATAATGAACTGTAAGCTCCACCTCCTGCCCCCCCTCTGCTGCTGGATGTTATTTTCTCACTGTCTTAATCTGATCTAATTTATTGGTAAACTGGTAGCAGTTCTGTCATCTAAATTAAATTGATGTTTTCTACCCAAGCCTACTTTGGTTTTTCTCACGACTATAATTGGAGAGTGAGCCCTCTCTGTCCTTAATCTCTGTCCTCGAGGTTTTTGTCAAATTTTCTCCTCCTCATCCTGAAAAGGAGGGGGACAGGAGTGAGCAAACAGCTGCATGCTTCTTTATTGCCAGCTCGGTGGGTTCAAAACACAACACTTTCCTATGAAGGAAGGCTGAGAGAGTAGTTGTTAAGCCTGGAGAAGGCTCACAAGAGATGTTAGAATGTCCTTCCAGTACTTAAAGGAGGCTTGTAAGAAAGATGGAGGGAGGCTTTTTACCAGGGCATGTAGTGATAGAAGGAATAAGGTTTTTAAACAGAAAAAGAGTAAATTTGGATTAGATATAAGGAAGGAATTCTCTACTAGGAGAGTGCTGAGACTCTGGAATGGGTTGCCCAGAGAAGATGTGGAAGACCCCTCACTGAAAGTGTTCAGGCCCAGACTCGACAGGGCTTTGAGAAACATGATCTAGTGGAAGGTGTCCCTGTCCATGGCGGGAGAGCTGGATGAGATGATCTATGCAGGTCCCTTCCCACCTGAACCATTCTACATTTCTATGGTTTATCACTTCATTCTAGTGCTCACTCTTTTCTTTACCTTTCCAATAGATTAAATACAGACATTGTCCATTCTGTTCAGATAATAGCATAACCTATATTAATTGTGATAAAAAGCATGGTTTAGGGTTTTTTCAATCCTATACAAGCTACAATTGGTGATTTATAGCTAGTATATTTCCAAGATCAGGAACTTTTCAATATCTTGTCCTTCTGAACCTCATGTAAAAAAAGTGGACAATATTTCGGTATTGTAAACAGAAAGATAATTGTTTTAGTGTTCAACATGTTGCTTATTACCAAATATATTAAACCAAAATGTCTTGAAAACAATTTGCTGTATATTTTCCATTTTCAAGGACACCTTTATTTTCTGTGATATTTGCTTTATATCTGTTTCTTACAATTACTTTCTTACTATTTTCAAAGTTATTATGGAATCACAGCATAATAACGACATAAAAAAAATCTAAGAGCTCAATATTTAGAGAAGAGAAGAAAACAAAGCCTTTTGAAAGAAAAGCAAAAATATATGAGAGTGATGGAACCATCGATCTTAAAGGTCATTGGTATTGCTTATGTTGTGTCATGTTTGCTAAGCTTCTCATCTTTTATTAACTATAACTCAGGTATAAATACATTTATCAATGTAATATATGCACTGAACAGTTTATTGTAACCTTATTCCCTACTTGTAACAGAGAAGAAATCAATATGCTTCTTTCATTTCTGGGAAGGCTGTGTACACAGTCATGAGGCGAAAGAAGAGTAATGACTTATAAACGAGTATTTACAAATTATTGAAAGTGGCCAGTAACAATTGTTTTTAAAGAGTTAAGTGAAAAATCAAGGCACACTTTCAAGTCTGAATGTTTCTATTCACCATGGATTAGATACACATTTCTTAATTACCTTTTTCCTTAACTAACTTACTTAACCTCAGGTGCTGTTCCGAGGCTTCTGCAGTAGGACCAAAGATTTAAACATAAGCAAGACCACTCCAAAGAAGTATGAGAGTCCACCACTACATTTAGTCTACCTGAATTCACATGAGTGTGTCTTAATGAGTGGTCAGAAGCAAGACAAACTGTTCAATTTAACACAGGAGTGATGAAAATACAGATTTGAGTTAAAAATCTAACTTCAGGGGTGCTTTAATGTCTCCTGATCCTGTTACTGGAGATACTTGTTGTAGGGGAATTTCTTGTGGAGCAGGGGTGCAGTATCCCTTTAAAGGTTTTGGACAACCCAGTTTAGGCCTAAACAAAGGCTCTGTCCTTGGAGCTGCCTTGGAACACGGGGAGGAGGAGGTTTTATCTGTTTTGTGAAGAGCCTTAGCGGGTGGAGTAGGGGGGGCGAGAGCCACATGCATAGTTGAATGGCACTACCCACTGAAACGCTGGCGTGTATAAACCTGTAACCGACCAACTCTGTTAAGGGGTAGGCACGGGGCCACTGCTTAACTGTATAGATTGAGCTGTCCAGAGCAATAAAGGGAGGACGACTTGTAGCCATATTGGTGTGATGGTCATTACTTGTCCAGCTCTCCGAAGGGACCCTTCTAGAACTTGTGTCAACTGTTAATGGAACAGGTATCTGAAAATGCCATGAAAATAATATGAAGTTTGAATACATCAGTGTCAGACAAAAGATTTTTTTTTTACATACGTTCGACTTGAGCAGTGAAAACATTGATCTTTCTGAAACATTGTATCTGAGCATGCCTAAAGTTCTTGAGTGAAGAATATAGCATTGTATTTTTTGGAATATTTTCATGCAGTTTGATTAGGAGGTAGCAAGGGGTAAAACCCAACACAGTAATACCTCGTTCTTCCCTAGAATTTGTAATGGCTTAATTTACACAACATGGATGCTTGTTTGGGTTTTTGTTCTTTATCTGTGTTACTGCATTTCAGTAGGAGGATGAGGGAGCCAGAAAAGGAATGTCTCCATTTTCCAGTAAAACAGCAGAAATATCACTACATTAGTGTCACTTTCTTATGTTAGAAGCTAGGTAATGTAAGAAGAATATTTGCAAAATCAAAGGAAGTTTAGGTAATTTTGTTTCACAGCTTTGGAAAAATTTCCACTGAAGAGTTCATGCTGTGAACTTTTTTTGGAAGAAGATCCACATACTAATTTATTAAATAAGCTTTTAATTTTCATGAAAATGTATATTCCAGTTTCTAAAGTAATTTGGGCACAGAGTAACAATGAATTGTGTCCTCAGAAAGCTAGGCTTACTCTGCAGTCAGTAGAGATGACTTTTGCAGGAACAATGAGAAGAAAACCTTAGCTGTTCTGAACTATCTTCTGGAGAAATCTCTGAGACATTCCACTGCTTATGAGAGACCTTGACTTGTCAAGGAAAGATATGTTTGCAATGAGATATCACTGAGGCCAAACATCATTCATTTCAGTGCAAATATGTTTGGATATCACTTGAATTCCAATTGCTCTTTATTATATTTAGATACACGTGATATATGATTTTGACTCCTCGAATAACACCTAGCTTTTAAGTCTTTAAATAACTCAAAACAAAAAAAAAGAAATGAAGCATTTGAAAACCCCATACTGCCCAGACATTTTTATTCCAAGAAAAAAATAAAATCAAGGAGCCTAATGTATGAAACCTGACAGCTTATGATTGATAGCAGTAGATTACCAAGTGGCTATGTAACTTATTAACAGAGGAAATACTGTTATCTGATCTTAAAATGCTGTGTGACCTAAAAAGAAATTTAGCTGCATTTACAGCATCTTTATCTGCTGAGCAGAAGTCAAGTTTGGGCATAGATGCTGATACTTCTCCACAAAGAGTTCTGCCTTACCTCCATTTGCAAATCACCCCACAGCAGTGTGGGGGACAACATAATAAACCAGGTACTGCACACAGCTAATTGGGCTAGCAGTAAATAAGGCTATCTCAGCAGAGAGAAGTAACAAGCATAGAATTTTTCAAGAACTTATCTCAGAATTTACAGTTTTCCTGCATCGTTTTTATTTGTCACTTATGCCAATGGAGCTGGGTTTTTTTTCCTGAAATGGTTCCAGGTATTTTTCCTCTGGGTATAAAAAAGATAATTTTGACACATACTTGCAAATTATTTTGTGATTTTAAAATATAATCACAAGCAGTATATCCACTTTTCTGTGTATATCAAAGGTAGCGTCAAAGATAGTTTGCATAATAAAATGTGATGAGGAGCTTAAAAAAGAGATTGCAATTAACCATTCAAACAACAGGTGTAAGGCTGTGGTGGCTGGAGTTTTAACTCACTGAAGTGTCTAAAACCGTGCTAACTTTCTAAAAATTATATCACAAACCACTTATACAAGATGGCTATGATACACAAACCATAAGAGGCAATTGTGTGACCTATATTAAGCATGAATTCAAACAAATCACTTATAAATAGCCTTTTCTGACCTTAAAATCTTTGAATTGTATAAAACTGTATATTATACATTTATGTATGCAGATGTGATACAGATGAAGCTCATTCTGCAGGACTGAATCAATGCATTGGTTCACGCAATTTTAATATTTCAAAAATTTATTCTCAGAGCAACTCCATTATGTTCCTGAAACTGCTTTATTAGTACGGCACAAAGTCAAACCAATATTCTGATCCGTACTGTTATTTTGACAGGAGTTTCTTTTGGTACAAAAAACATGGATTAAAAGTGAAAAATTATCACATATTCCTCCAACACGAAGTAGGTTTTTGTAGAAGTCATTTTCATCAGTGTATGGGAGGAGTGGCTGACATGCCAGAAGGCTGTGCTGCCATCCAGCGAGACCTGGACAGGCTGGAGAGTTGGGCAGGGAATAACTTGATGAAATACAACAAGGGAAAGTGTAGGGTCCTACATCTGGGTAGGAACAACCCCAGGTTCCAGTATAAGTTGGGGAACGACATGTTAGAGAGCAGTGTAGGGGAAAGGGACCTGGGGGTCCTGGTGGACAGCAGGATGACCATGAGCCAGCACTGTGGCCTTGGGGCCAGGAAGGCCAATGGCATCCTGGGGTGTATTAGAAGGGGGGTGGTTAGTAGGTCAAGAGAGGTTCTCCTTCCCCTCTACTCTGCCCTGGTGAGGCCACATCTGGAATCTTGTGTCCAGTTCTGGGCCCCTCAGTTCAAGAAAGACAGGGAACTGCTGGAGAGAGTCCAGCACAGGGCAACTAGCATGATGAAGGGAGTGGAACATCTCCCTTATGAGGAAAGGCTGAAGGAGCTGGACCTCTTTAGTTTGTAGAAGAGGAGACTAAGGGATGACCTTATTAATGTTTATAAATATCTCAAGGGGGAATGTCAGGAGGATGGAGCCAGGCTCTTCTCGGTGGCGAACAATGATAGGACAAGGGGTAATGGAATCAAGCTGGAATACAAGAGGTTCCACTTAAATTTGAGAAGAAACTTCTTCTCAGTGAGGGTTACGGAACACTGGCACAGGCTGCCCAGGGGGTTGTGGAGTCTCCTTCTCTGGAGACTTTCAAAACCCGCCTGGACGCCTTCCTGCGTAACATCATCTAGGTGTTCTTGCTCTGGCAGGGGGATTGGACTAGATGATCTTTGAGGTCCCTTCCAATTCCTAGCATCCTGTGATACTGTGATACTGTGATATATTAATAAAATATGCTAATACAATACATTCAAATTTTGGGAATTTGTAGTCAAAATATATGTGGAAAGAAAGAAATAATAAATATAACAGACTACTTTACGATACTATAAATTACTTGCAGTATTATTTTCAAAAATAAGATGCGAGTTCTGCCTGAAATTTTTATGCCCTTCTATGATGTATCTAAACAGTCAGCACCTACCCTCTTACCCTCTTAGTGTCTGCTGCATTCTTTGGGTTCATGAGACTCAGGAACTGACTTGAAATGAAGGCATTAATAAAAAAAGACCTGCTCTTTTTGCAGTGTTTTTACAGCACTTTTTTCATGTATTTAACAGAGTTTATTTATGCCCTGGGGTTTTTCTGATAATGTATCATAATGGGACACTTTACACATTCAAAAGCAAATACGATACTGTGTGAATCAATTCTTTGTGCTTGAACTCTTGATGGGCACCTGAAAGGCAAAAATGCTTGACAACTGCTGGATGAATCACCTGTAAACAGAGCTAGTTCAAGGGCTTTGTAATGCCACGTACCGCTTTGCCTTCTTTCAGGATTGAGAGCAGACAGCAAGCTTCAACCCGTAGTTGTAATAATATTCATAGCCTGCTACTTTGCTCCTATGTATTAAAGACATAAAATAAAAGTTGTCTTGGAGAAAATGAAACTCGATAAGAACAGAAAAATCCAACAAAACGGTACACATATTTATAAGCAGACAAAGAGGTGTACAGTATAATGCATTACAGTTTCACAATCAATCAATACAAATTATTGGATATAAAATTACTTTTTGATTACCACTGTGAAAACACAAGCTGCTCAAGTCATTCCTCATACCACTATCGATTTTACCCTACTTTTTTCTACTGCATTTTTAAAATATTTCATGTCAATTCTGAAGTCTCCATTCTACTGCTAAATGCTAAGCAAATGCACAAAGGAGGAACATGAAATTTTTAAGGATGGAGAACTCTAAATATCATTTTTCAACCTTTAATCTCTGTGCTCTTACTATCACAGCTTGTGAAACTGAAACATATTTTCATAGTCAGACTAGACAAGGGAACTACCAGAATTTTCCTAACCTTTTAACCCTTTCATTTATTTCATGTTATTAGCCTTTACCACTCTGTTCCAGGTTTCTGTCATGTGGCACTTTGCTTCCTGCTGGTTCCCATGGCAATGGTTAGGTCGTCTGTCAAATGACAGACCAATATACTATAGTCATCTCTCCAAGCTGGTAAGTGGGTTCTTTTATTTTTCATTTGTCAAGTTGTCAAATACTCAGCAACAAGCATGGTACTTCTGCATCTCTTCTTTTCCTGAGAGGTGAAATAGGAAATTTAAGGAATTTAAGGACCAAGGCAAGGACAAACCCAAGGAATGTTCTTTTCTGTAGTATTCCTTCTTTTTTTCTTTTTTTTTCCCTCAATGAACTGAGCTTTGTAACAGATAAAGAATTACTTTAAGTTTACGGGTAGGTTTAGGATTAGCTGATTTGAGTACAACGGGGTGCAAATTTGTCCCAATCCTGATGCGATGAGACCAGTGTGTACATCCTTTTTTTTTCTCCATTATCTTGAATGTGGCAGTATTTTTAGTTTGCTCCTTTTCTGATGTTCTGTTTGATGAACATCTGCATTTACAAAGTACATCCGACTACATCTTACTGAAAAAATATGTATGGGTATTAGTAAAAGGAAAGTGTCAATTAGCACAATGTTGGAAACTGCTTAGCAAGCATTAGCATGATTCCTAGGCTAACGATTAAAAATTCAAGGTAATAATTCTGATAGGTGATGTAGTTAGATACCCAAGCCATAATTCAAAGGTAGTGATCCTATTCTCACAAGACAAAGAATTACATGATGATGGTAATTTAAAAATAAATAAATAAATTTTGTTTCAGGATTCATGAGAAAAAGAAGGATGCCTAAGAAGGTCACCTGAATTTATGGAATAATCAAGATTTTAATGGAAAATTTCAGCAAAAACTACATGATGCAACAACTCTGATGAAGAAGTGAAAGACTGTTTCTTTTTCTTTTTTCTGCCCAGAGATTAAATTAACAAAGGACACTGAAGCTTAGGGTACCCTACACTGGACAAAAGCATAAAGATGACATTGTTAAGACAATATCAAGTAATATCCACCCATAAAACAGGATGAGAAAAGTTGTATTGCTTTTTTTTTTGCAAGACATAACATTGATCTTAACTTGTTGTGTGCTTGAAAAAGAATATAGTCAGGAAAGTTTTGGTGTTGACATTCGAGTGAGAGTTTACAGAGTAGATTAGGAAACAAGAATATGAATCTGACCTTTGGTTTATCAAATTCTGACTAACACATCTCATATTTACACAATTTTACTTGTTAAGCTTTCTAACAGGTAGAGAAATTTGTAGAAAACAGCAATAAATTAGAAATATGACAAGTATTTGCAGTCTATATCAAATATAGAAAGTTGATGCAGATTTACAGTAAATGAAAAGATTTCCTATATTTAATCAATCAAAAAGAATAAAATAACAAGAATACACTTACACAGTTTCTATCATGAATTTTGGAAAACTCCATTTGTTAGAAAATTAAGAAATTATTCTACTATAATGTCATGGTTTAACCCTGGCCAGCTGCCAGGTACCCACACAGCCCCTCTCTCACTCCCCCTTCATGGCTAGACAGGGGGAGAAAATATTTCCAAGGGTTCAGGGTTTGAGATAAGGACAGGGAGATCACTCTCATTTACTGTCCCGGGCAAAAACAGACTCAGTTTTGGGGAAATTAGGTACATTTATTAAGAGAACTAATCAGAGAGGAGTAGTGAGAAGTGAGAAAGAGCAAACAGATCTTAACAAACTGAACACCTTCCCCCCATCCCTCCCTTCTTCCCGGGCTTAACATCAATCCCGGTTTCTCCACCTCCTCCCCCCAAGCAGCGCAGGGGGACAGGGAATGGGGGTTGCGGTCAGTTCATCCGACGTTGGTTTCACCACTTCTTCACTCCGGGGGAGGACTCTTCACTCTTCCCCAGGGCCATTGTGGGGTCCCTCTCACGGGAGACAAGCTTCACGCTCTCTTCTCCAGCGTGAGTCGTCCCACGAAGGGCAATTCATCACAAACTGCCCAACGTGAGACACCTCACGAGGGGCAGCCCACCCCTCGTGAGTCTGAGGAGCAGTCCCTCAGGGGAAACTGCTCCAGCGTGAGCCACCCGCAGCGTCCCAAAAGTCCCACCGGCCAACCTGCTCCAGCGTGGGCATTCCTCTCTTCCACGGGCTGCAGGTTCCGGCAGCGACCTGCTCTAATGCGGGCTTCCCACGGGCTACAGCCCCCTTCAGGCATCCACCCACACGGCGTGGAGTCCTCGGTGGACATCTCCGTGGTGATCCTCACGGTGGACATCTGCACCTCGCCCATGGGCTGCAGGGGGACAACCCGCTTCACCATGGTCTTCACCACGGACCCGGGGGACTCTCTGCTCTGGCGCCTGGAGCTCATCCTCCACCCCCTCCTTCTTCACTGACCTTGTTGTCTGCACAGATTCTCACTCCTCCATCTCTGTGCCAGCTGTTGTGGTGCAGTTCTTTTCCCCATTCTTAAATATGTTTTTCACAGAGGCGTTCCTCTGCTATCACCTTACTGATAGGCTCAGCCTTGGCCAGCGGTGGGTCCCTCTTTGTAGCCGGCTGGCATTGGCTCTATCAAACTCAGGGAGCTTCTAGCAGCTTCTTGCAGAAGCCACCCTGCAGCTCCCCCTCCGCCGCCAAAATCCAGCCAGGCCAAACCAAAACATATAAAAACTTTTATGTGACATTATCCTCTTGACTCCTCATGAAAATCTGATGTCCCCTGAGATTTTTCATAGAATATCTTTCCTGTTCATAACATTATGTATTTCATTCACTTGTTTTCCTCATTTCAGAGTAATGATTTACTTAGCAATGTTTTCAAAGAGAAAGATGTTACTAAACTCATGTACTGATGGATGTTTTGCATGTTGTAATTACATACAGATATTTCACATGTGTATGGATTATACCAAATTTAAGTCAGAAGACAAAATCAGAGATGCATGCAGGCAATAAAAATCACTTATTAAAATTTTTACCATATAATTTAGAATACCTTCTTTACCTGCAGATCTTAAGTTTCTGATCTGTAAGAATAGATAGTAAGTTTTCAGCTTTCCTGCAAATGGAAAAATATTCAATTTTTTAATCCAAGATTATATATTTGATTTTCATTATTTTCTTGATCTTTTCTGCAACCTTAATATTAAGATTTGGTTAAAGATACAGTCTTATGGGTACTCATTTCTGTTGGACTTTGCAGTCTTTTGATGTCTGTCCTGCCTTAATAATCCGCTAATAATGCTCAGAGTGACTCGAAGTGATTGTTTATCAATATCGTGAAAGAAATATGTGTATTACTAGAAATAAAAGTGTTCACATTCTTTATTTTAGTTTAGTTTTTCTAACGAGTAGCTAATTAATTAATGACTATGCAACAAAATCTACTTTTCAGAATAAAATAATACTTGACACGGATTTTTTTTAAGTGCCTGTCTTTCTCCTGTAGCACTCAACTACACTTTTGCTACGAACAGTTTTCCATCTTGACTGAAAGAAATTAGTGTTGGATTTGACAGTGATGAGAGACATAGTTTCTACAAAATTTAAAACATTCTGAGGCAGTAGAATTGTGTCACTAGAACAGATAGCATAACTAGTTATTTTATTAGTATGAGTCGATGTTTCCATACAAAGATTTTCTTTCCTAACCTTGTCATATGTCATGCTTGAGAAGCACAGACAAATGGAGACATGACAGAAGAGAACATAGAAGATGACAGGATACTGTGATAACAACGCTTATGGCAAAAGACTGAAAAAGTCACCATTGTCTAATTTCATACCAGAGAAGACTGAGAGAAAGTGTGATTACAGTCCTCAGTTCAGAAAGCGAACTGCCTCAAAACCAGGAATAACCTGTTCCCTTAACTGCAGGATGTGCAACAAGAGCCATTAGACTTAAATTGGACCAAATGAAGTTAGAGTGGATGTACAAATAAAATTTTATCATGTTAGGGGGACTTAAGTGCACGAGATTTCACAATCTGCCAGACAAAGCTGTGTAGTCTTACCTCTGTAAATGTCATTTGCAGGCTAGACAGCTCCCCAAAACATTGTCATTGCTCTTTCCCAGTGGAAGGAGAATGAACTAGACTACACTGTCTGTTTTGGTCAGGAGACCACAAGACCTTATGTATTGTAAAGTTACAGAGAGCAAACCACCGCTGCTTTGGGGAATGTTATCATTTTCTATTTTATTTTCCTCATATTAAGAAGGATGATGAATTATATTAACATAGTGCTGAACCTAAAGTACCCATTACCACTGCACTTCTAAGAAACTGATGCTGGGATGTAATGCAACATAACTTCATGATATGTGCATTTTTGCTGCTATGAGTGGATTACTATTGTCATTTTTCTTCACATTCAGTGGTATTCTGTAAGGTTTTTTTGTTTCCTTTGGCAAACTGAAGACAGACGTGCATTCCTGATTTAGCGGCTGTGTGTGATACTTTAGCCTGAGGGTTTCAGACTTGCTGAACGTAGGTGTTCGCTTATCCGTTGTGCAGACCCTGAGAACGGAGAAAAACAAGGCCTACACAGTGAGAACCAGCGGAAGGAGGGAGTCTTGTGACGACAGGAAAGCCCTGTTTTGCCTAAAAAGCAAGACTGCACAGAGACTAATGTTGTGAACATCATCCTGCAAATAGATAAGCTGCCTCAAAGCAAAATCTTGACTGCCACAGGGCCCAGAGTGGACATTCTTACCTTAATATCCCTGTATGACTATAGTCACCCACTCTTCTCTCAAATCATGCTGAATGCCATCCCGGGGAGGGGGAAAGATAGTATATAAGTAGCATAGAGGGTATGTGTTGTTGGAGCGGAGAAGACCCCAGAGAAGAAGAGGCAGTCGACAGGCTGTGCTCCTTCTCCTTCACCCAAGACAGGGACGCCTTCTTGGTAAGAGTTGCACTTCCACCTTTTGGTATGTAATAGCTGGGATAGTATTTTGCTGGCACTATTATCATATATTAGAGCTATTGCAGAGAGTGCATTTATCAACGGCAATTCTGAATCTTGTATCTGTCACTTCAATAAATTACCTGTTGTTGGTTACCTTGCAAATTGTCGCAGTGCAAGTCCTTAAACAGGGCTCTAAAAATTCAGTGCAAGTCTTTAGTAGGGCTCTGAAAACTCGGTGCAAGTCCTTAACGGGTCTCTGAAACAAGCAAGTGCTTAGCTGGGGTATGTATCTCTCACAGCCACATACTTTTCACGCCACACTGTGTTACCTGGCAGCTGTTTGCAGTGGTGTTATAGTTCAGTATTATTTTTGGTCATAGTTTATATGCCATCTGACATTGTAAATAAGCAGTGGGATCTCATTATAAAAAAAATTTGCTCATTTCCTTCACACTTCTTACTTATGTTTATATACTTTTTCAAGCAAACAAGCAAATATTTGGGGTGTTTGCAGTTGTAGTATCTGTAATAGGTGAAACTGCAGCAGTGAGTAAAAGCACACTTTTGAAAACGCAAAAATATTTTTCAGAATAGATCTAGCATTGGGAGATTATTTATGAAAATATTCAATAAATAGTTCAGAAACACCTAGTATGCAGGGAACATTCACACCTTTCTCTTCCTCCCTTTTTTTATACAACTTAAGAGAATTTTTCACTTTTGGGTCAGTTAATAGTTTGACTTGCTCCAATATTTGATCAAAAGTAAGACAGAGAAATCTGTATTTTTCTCTGACACTAGGTTTAACGTGAGAGATGATGGACCAGAAGTGAAAGTGAAGTGTAATTATTTATTTCACATTAACAGAATTACTGGTTATAATCCAGGCAAAATGCTTGTCACAGCCAGTCCAACCTGAGCCCTCTCTGTCACTGATCACACACCATTGTGCTGCCAGTCAGTGTCAAGCTGAGAGTGCCATTAGGAAATAGGTGACCACATTAAACAAGTCATTATTCTAGAAAAACTGCATGCTTGGAAATAACACAGATCTGTAGTTTTCTTGTGCATGGATTTGAATCTATTATATATCCATGATAATGCTTGCTTCTCCTATTTTGTTGTGTACATATTGCTTCTCTCTTGCACCCTAATTTTTCAGCTTTCAGTGCTGGGGTCCCTCCATATATTTAATGAAATCTTCTGATAAATTTCCAAATTTCTTCAAGTAAGCAGTCCTACTGCAGACTTAGCTGTCTCTCCCTTGACTTTACTAGAGATGAAATGAGATTTGTACTCTGACAAAGTAAGCATTTGCTTTGTAAGAAAACATATTATTGTGAGCGTGTCTCAGCATAATGCACATCAAAATCTGAGATTATAGCTGGTTTGTTCTGCTATTAAGTGAATGATAAAATTATTTAGGTACATAGATATGGAGTATTGGGCTCTTTAGGAATTATGTGTCACTGTCATCCTAAGTCTGTGAAAGCCTGAGAGCTTTTAGTGTATAGAATTACATTTATGGGAAAGACCAGGCTCTCACAGAGAAAAGAAGATTGTGAGGAACAGAAATTCCGCAACAGCCTCCTGAGAGTTCAGAATTATAAGCTCTCACAAATTCTGCAGTCTTTTAACTTTGCCTGATCAATTCTCAGTTAACAGAGTTAATGGGGGTGGAAGAGGGGAGATGATTTTTTGGGAAGTTGCTTGGATTAAAACATACAAAGTTGTGTTTCATGGTAAAGTATTGTCAATAAACCTTTATAACGTAAATGATTGTATGAAACACAGGAAAATATCATCAGAAATAAGCATGTAATCTTTCAGATGCATTTGGACAAGTATTTGAACATTATTGCCTATTAACTATTCTAGTCTACTGTTTAATGGCCAAACCAGTGATAGGCCACTAAATGGAAATCTCAGCAGAAAGTCTGCATTGCAAATCTCTGGCCTTGAATGAAGCTGTAAAGTTTGCAGGAATGTGTTCATCATATACTAGTTTCAATGTAAATGCTTATATAATTTGCTGTACAAGAAAACCAGCATGTAGGTGCTGTGTTAGGCTGCAGTTCTGACTGCAGCTGACCTCCCCAAGACATGCACAGTTTACGAACACATTAGAGAACATTGATTCAAACACCTTGTACAGCCTAAATGGATAAGTAGAGCTGAAGTTGATATGATCCAAGAATACAGATTCTGCACAATGTTTTCCACATGCTGGATTCATCCGTTAGGAAGAGGATGTTGATCTTTCCACTCTGGATTTACATATAGATCTAGATCTACTGCATATCATAAGCCAATCAGGACTGGTCTAGAAGTTTGGGTAGTGAGGTGGATTGTGAACCAGTTGAAGGCAAGAAGTCAGAGAGTTGTGGTCAATGGGACAGAGTCTAGTCAGAGGCCTGTGTCTATTGGAGTCCCTCAGGGGGTCAGTGCTGGATCCAGGACTATTCAATATATTCATCAATGACCTGGATGGGGAAACAGAGTGCAACATCAGCAAGTTTGATGATGACAAAAAACTGGGAGGAGTGGTTGACACACCAGAAGTCTGTGCTGCCATTCAGAGAGACCTGGACAGGCTACAGGGCTGGACGAGGAGAAATCTTATGAAGTTCAACAAGGGCAAGTGTAGAGTTTTGCACATGGGAAAGAATAACCCCACATGCCAGTATAGGTTGGGGACTGCCCTGCTGGAGAGCAGCGTAAGAGAAAGTGACCTGGGGGTTCTGGTGGGCAACAGGATGGGCATGAGCCAGCAATGTGCCCTTGGGGCCAAGAAGGCCAAAGGCATCCTGGGGTGTATTAGAAGGGGAGTAGCAAGTAGGTCAAGAGAGGTCCTCCTGCCCCTCTACTCTGCCCTGGTGAGGCCACATCTGGAATCTTGTGTCCAGTTCTGGGCCCCTCAGTTCAAGAGAGACAGGGAACTGCTGGAGAGAGTCCAGCACAGAGCCACAAAGATGATGAAAGGAGTGGAACATCTCCCTCATGAGGAAAGGCTGAAGGAGCTGGGTCTCTTTAGCTTGTAAAAGAGGAGACTGAGGGATGACCTCATTAATGTTTGCAAACAGGTTAAGGGTGAGTGTCAGGAGGATGAAGCAAAGTTCTTCTCAGTGATGTCCAATGATAGGACAAGGGACAATGGATGTAAGCTGGAGCACAGGAGGTTCTGCAAAAGCATTAGGAAAAGCTTTTTCATTGTGAGGGTGACAGAGCCCTGGAACACGCTGCCCAGAGAGGTTGTGGAGTCTCCTTCTCTAGAGATATTCAAAATCCGCCTGGATCTGTTCCTGTGTGACCTACTCTGGGCGATCCTACTTTGGCAGGGAAGTTCCACTAGATGATCTTCAGATGTTCCTTCCAACCCTTAACATTCTGTGATTCTGTGATTCTGTTATTGTGTGACACATTCATCAAAACTGCTGATACTACTGCAGGCAAGCTGCTAAACTTCCAGGAAAGCCAAACAGCATAGACAGTTCTTTTCATTTCAGAAATACTGGATTTACAACTTGAAAAAGAACATGTCTCAGACACATGTCTCAGACCTGTGTCTCAGGTCTCCTCACTTCTATATGCAGCTTTTATTTGAAAGAATAAGATCTAACACTTGGAAATTTTGCCACCTCATACTCCTGAATCCCTTAGGACAGCTTTTGCCCTATTATTGAAAACTAAATCCTTATTAGAAAACTGAAACTATTAAAAACAGTACCCAGTTTTGCACTGTGATCACTAAATACATTCATTGCAACATATTGTGCAGAGCTTATCAATATAATAAGGGTTCCTCCCTTTTTCGTTTATCCATTGCTACATAGCTATGTTTTGCTATTGTGACCTGGGTTGTCTCTGAATGAGATAGATGGGCTACTTCAGAATATGGAGCTCTTTCAGGTGTCCACAAACTAAAATATCAATTTTTTTTTTTTTTTTAAAGGAAAAAGTGAAACTGGAGAGCAGTTAGGGAATGAGCTCAAAAACTACCAAGGGAGCAGAGCTCAGGTTTCTGGAAATATTGACTAAATAATGATTAAGCATCCTTTTACTTCAGTGTGCTCTGATTATTCGTCTGATTATGGAGGCACCATCATTTTGTCTCAGATTCTACCAGACTTGAAAGTTGCTGAACAAGTTCAAGAGATAAGAATCAGATGATATTTTAAGTATTGCCTCACATGATTAGTCTTCTATCTGGGAACAGAACACCCTATGCAGATGTGCTATTCTGACCCAAGTATGTAAAAAAAGATAAAAAGGCTATGTAAAGAAATATTAATCACAAGAAAATGAACATGCTGTAAGGCGAGCCAGTGGCAAAGAAGACCAGCCTGGTTGAATAGAGAGATTTGGCTGAAAGATAGGAAAAAAAGGAGAGCTTATGATATCTGGAAGAGGGAGCAGGTCACTCATAATGAGTACAGGTTGTGCAGAGAGATAATTAAAAGGTCCAAAGCAGAACTAGAAATTAATCTGAATTCAGAGGTAAAGGACAGCAAGAAAAGTTTCTGTAAATACTTTAACAACAAGAGAAAGACCCACGAGGAAATATGGTAACCAAAGATGAGGATAAGGCCCAAGCTGCAGGCATTCATGTAAAGGCATTTGGGTCGGGCCCCTGATAAGTTGCCTGGAGCTCCCAATAAAGTATAATTGTACTTCATCTGTTCTAGGGACTCTGCTTCAGATGTTACTATGTGTGTCCCAGGGTTGCTTTCATTTGTAACCCCTTCCCCCTCTTCAGTGATCTTGATTTCACCTGCACTCCCTTTCATACCTAGTTTAAAGCTCTGTCTATGAACCTTGCCAACTCCTTTCCCAAAACTGTTTGCCCTCTGTGGGGTATGTTATTTCCCATATTGAAGTTTTTTGATCTCTCATTTTTAATTAAAATTTGTATTTTATCTGCAGACAAGAATTATCTTTTCCATGTAAAAGGAAGGTCGTGGGATATTTTTCCTCCCTTAAAAAGGATGCAAAACTTCCATTTCACTGTACAGTGTTTCTCCGAAGTCACTTTTGTCCATATGGTTTCCCCTGATGCTAGATTTTAAAATTCACTGAATTGGAATAAGGTGTGATCAACAACAGATTTATTTTAGACAGATAAGTAGTATACATCAAAACAATCGTAACAGCCATGATTGCATCATTGAGGTCTAAGGTAGAAAACACAGACTCCTGCCTGTAAGAGCTGATGCAATACAACAGCCTGCTCACTGTGTTGAGATCTGTTGAGTCTTTTACACCATGAAAATTTTAACTTCTCTCTGCAGCCATTTTGTAACAGTAATGCCTCCTGCTGATTCCCCATACTCAGAACAATGTGCCCAGTGGGCCTTTGCACAGCTTTCTAACCTTCTGGACACACCCTATACAACTTCTCCTTACGTCTGCTTTCCTTACCATCTGACACCACGCTAGTGTCACCCTGCTAGCAGGAGTGTACTTGTACACATCCCACTTTTTCATGATGTTAGTTTTCCTGGGAGTATATTTTAGGTCTTGGATTCTTCAGTTCTACAAAAGTAAAAGAAAATTTAATACAGAAACACAGACACCACTATCTTTCCTGACCCCAGGAGGCAGAGACACAGAGTGTAAAATTAGTGTGTTGCAAACGATCTAAAAAGCAAAAAGTTGGAAGCTCACCACAAAGTGCTGTCATGATTGAAATGTATTTCTTTAACTGATCATAAGAAAGAAGAAAGTGCATACAAAGGTTTCCTCAGAGTCGATTCAACTCAGCTGAAGAAATGGGACATCTTACATTGTGCATTGCTTTCAACAAGGCGAAACTGGCTTACTTTTCACCGACACAAAAAAACATTTGTTGAACTGTCCTTCTGCCCACCAGTCAATTGTACAATTAACTCTTTCTTCCCCAGTTACTTCTAGTAAAAAATTTCCCTGAAAATGTTTTTTGAGAGTCTTTACTATTCCATTTGATAAGGACCCCACAGGACCCTGCTGAGATGTTTTACATTTGGATAAACCTATCTGATTATTTAATGACTTCTCTTGTTTTTCCATTATTGTATTAATTACAATCTAAGCACATAACTTGACACTGTTATTGATTTTTCTAAATATCTAACATTGATTTGTTTTAGCTAGCTATATGATTCCTGTTATTTCTGATTGCAAATAATCTTTTCAAGCGAATGTTCTACAGCATGTGCTGAAATGCAGACTTCTTCTGAGTGAAAGACTCATGTTACATAGAGTTAACAATGTACGGAAAACAGTATATTTGATTTAGACCTTTCCAAAGGAAAGATGTTCTTGCTTGTGTCTGTTTCCTGAAAGCTCCTAAGCAGCCTGAGCAGCTCTTTAGATGATTGATATACCATCTAATGGTGTCTTTTGCTTTTTCCTCACAATTTCCAGATCAGTCGTTAGAAACCCAAAAGCTTGTCATAATTAATGAGTCTCCTAATGACATTTAAAAAAAAAGGCAGGAAATAGACTTTTTTAAAGATTAGGAAAAACTCCCTTCAGTATATGAAGCATGACCTGATTATAAGCTTGTAACATGGATCCTCAAGAATAGTATCTACATTCCAGTGCTTTTCTTTGCCTCCCTATTTAGAGATAGAGAAGAACCTCAACACTTGAAAGGGATGGCAAAACTGGTATGAGGAATTGCAGAGAAAGAGTGTGGGAGGCCCAAAGAGTTTTAACATACTCTTGTTCATTATGCAGCTCCAATTGGCATCTTGATCAGATCTCTACTCTTCTCTCAACTGCATTATTTTCCCAGTTTTCCTTTGCCCTGTTTTTTTCAATGGAATAGCTTTTCATCCCCTATCTCATAGAGTCACAGAATCACTGAATGATAGGGGTTGGAAGGGAACTCAGATCATCTAGTCCAACCCCCCCTGCCAGAGCAGGATCACCTACAGTAGATCGCACAGAAACACATTCAGATGGGTTTTGAATGTCTCCAAAGAAGGAGATTCCACAACCTCCCTGGGTAGCCTGTGCCAGTGCTCTGTCACCTTCATAGTGAAAAAGGTTTTCCTCATGTTTCTGTGGGACCTCCTATGTTCCAGCTTCCACCCATTGCCCCTTGTCCCGTCATTGAATGTTGCTGAAAAGAGCCTGGCTCCATCGTCCTGACACTCACCGTTCACATATTTATGAATATTATTGAGGTCACCCCTCAGCCTCCTCTTCTCCAAGCTAAAGAGACCCAGCTCCTTCAGCCTTTCCTCATGAGGGAGATGTTCCACTCCCTTCATCGTCTTTGTGGCTCTGTGCTGGACTCTCTCAAGCAGCTCCCTGTCTTTCTTGAACTGAGAGGCCCAGAACTGGACACAAGATTCCAGATGTGGCCTCACCAGGGCAGAGTAGAGGGGAAGGAGGACTTCTTTCGACCTACTTGCTACCCTCCTTCTAATACACCCCAGGATGCCATTGGCCTTCTTGGCCACAAGGGCACATTGCTGGCTCATGCCCATCCTGCTGTCCCCAGAACCCCCAGGTCCCTTTCTCTTACACTGCTCTCCAGCAGTTCAGTCCCCAACCTATATTGGCACATGGGGTTGTTCTTTCCCAGATGCAAAACTCTACACTTGCCCTTGTTGAACTTCATAAGATTTCTCCTCGTCCAGCCCTCCAGCCTGTCTATGTCTCTCTGAATGGCAGCACAACCTTCTGGTGTGTCAACCACTCCTCCCAGTTTTTTGTCATCAGCAAACTTGCTGATAGTACTCTCTAATCCCTCATCGAGGTCATTGATGAATATATTGAATAGTCCTGGCTCCAGCACTGGCCCCTGAGGGGATTCAACATTCCAGATTTTTGATGTGATGGAGGGTGCAGGTATACTGATATAATCCTATCCACCTTTTCAATTTATTTTCAATTGAATTTTTAACTAACAGTTTACTTTCTTACACTAATCCATTCTATATTTATATCTATCTAAATCCATAATATATTTACATGTAGAGTTTGAAATTTACAGCATCATGTCTTCGGATGATCTGAAATTATAACTGATTTATCTTTTTTCTTTTTCTTCTCCCCACCCATTTCAGAATAGCACATTTATATTTGTATATGTATCTCCCCTTAGTAAATTTGTCTTTCTATATAATAAATATTTTTGCATTAAAATACCCATTCATTTCTCTCACATATTTTTGTAAAGATCAAAGTTGCAAAGCACAGGAGGAGTAGAGGGAACCAATCTCCACCAGGCATCAGACTGCATCAAATGAGAGTTCACATACACCTTGCATAGCTGTCTGGAAAGAGTACATACATAAAATAGTTCTGTTTTCACAGAGATTTTTATTCTTGTTCAATTTTAGCTGCTTTACCATAGTTCACCAAAAAGGTGAACTATCTACCTGTTATGTGCCTAAGGATATGAAGAAACATAAAAAGATATACTTTTGCTCAGTATTTTTAGTACTGTTAACTCTTTATTACTGACAATAACAGAATCGTGTCGTCCACTAATGTAAAATCCTCCTAAATCTGGGGGAAAAAAATTAATTCTTAGAATTAGTTTCTGGAAATTTTTCTCATAGTTGTTCCATTTACCAGTAACACTAAAGAGAAATACACCGCAGACAATGTTATCATGTTTGTAGAAAGTAAATATATGTCTGGAAGAATATACAAAGAAGGTGTTACCATAAACAAGAAGATAGAAGTAGGCTGTGATAGACCTGAATAAGCAATCTTGCAATTACACCAGAGAAAACATTCATGAAACTCAGAGTCATTGGAACTTTTTGCATATGTTTTCTTTCCTAGTATTTATTGATTTTCTCGTATGGATGCAAACTTATGAACTGTTGTAAATGTTATTTAATTTTGTTTGTTTTATTTTAATTTTATTTAATTTTAATTTTATTTTGTTATATTGTGTGTGTTTGAATTTGCTTCTGCAAAACACAGAATACATTATCCCTGTTCCATAAACTATCTATAATCTTATATGTTTCACTGAACAAAGTATGACACGTTCTGACATCTTCACAATAGTTTTATCATTATATCCCAAAACTACTTACAAGAGTCATAACTGAAATAGACAAGTACTATTTCATATTTTTTGGCAAACTTCTTTCAGAAAGAACAGAATAGAAAAGTAAATTTGAGGAGATTAAAGATAATTTTTAAGCACATATTCTGTTGATAAGATCCAGTTTTGAAACTTACTTTTGAAACTTGCTCCATTCTCCCCTTCCATGTCACATAATTGCAGAATTACATAATTCAGTATAGAGAAGGACAGTCTATGCTAAAGAATGAAATAATCGTCAAAATTTGCAATCCCACTGATTATCTGCCTTGAAAAATGTTTTTAGTATTATGCCTAATGTCACTTTCTATATTTTTTTCCTAAGTATTGAAATAAATAAATCCATACATACTAAAGGTAAGTACAAAGTAAACTCTCCTGTCCTGTTGGTTGTCATAATGTAAATGAAGCCTGGTGTTAATATTGTGAGACTCAGCTTTATAGAAGGGATTCCAAGACAGGACAGTATCAGAAATGAAAAGGGATTTGACCATATTAACCTAGGCACAGATGAAAGAACTATCATAGTGACCACTGTTTCTGTTGAGCAACCGTGATTGGATTTTAAAGTTATTAAATTCAGGGAAGTTCTATACAGGTAGAGATTCTCCAGAAGGTTTTCAGATTTCCTACCTGTTCTGTACAGTAACTTCTGCAAATCTTTTATTTTTAAATCAATACGAAAACTTGCTCTGTACCTCCTCTTTAAATATACTTTCCTTGACTTATTAATCATTATAATTGTATTTTAGCACTTTTTAATGGTGACTGTTTTTTTTTTCCAGCCAAGTGAAACAAAAGTTGAAATGTAATATTATTCTTGAAATCTCTGACAATGTTGGAAATCTGTCACTTTATAAACTGATAAAGCATAAAGAGAAGGGATGCGTCTTGAAATTGAGTTGAATTTGACCTTAAATACTTGTGTCCAGTAAGCTTTATATAATTTCCAGAAAAGGCTTTCTTTTAATAATGTATTTTTGTACAGTGCAGTTACATACAGCTTTGTCAACAAATATTGATCTATACAGTTCTAATAAATACCTTATTTCTTATCATCGGATCTCAAAGAAGTTTATACTGAGCTATATCTAGTGCTTTGAGGATGGGTAGAAGTGAGATCTTGATTTTCCCTGATTGCTAATAGTCTAAGAAGAAAATTGTTGTAGGAGGACCTAGGAGCAGAATTTGGAAACTAAGCACAGACAGCTTTATGCTTATATCAATGCACCTTGGAGCTCTATACATATCTATAAAAATGGCCCATTTGGGAATCTACATGCACATAAATTTAATCAAAGGCCAGTGCAAATTCATATATGTGGAAACACTCAAAAGCTGCAGCAATACAGTTACTATTTTCTAAGTCAAGTTACTAACAAACAGGACATGTTATGAGACCATCATTTTATGTGTGCGTTCATGGAAGAAGCAGCATAGCAGCACTGATAAGAATATTTCTGTGGAGGAAGACAATCTCCATAGGAGATTAGTTGCTAGACTGCTGTTTTAAACTTCTCCTAGCTACCTTGAATACAAAGATAACCAGTATCCTGCTTTGTTTTGTTCTCCGGGATTGCTAAGGTAACAACACTGCTAGAATTCAGGCACAGTATGACTCTGTCTTCTGTGTAAGTACATAGTCAATTCAGAATATTTCATCTACAGGAGATATTGACTGAGCGGCAGACACAGTTAAACTGAATCTGAGAATGTTAAAAGAAATAATGATTCCCCCTGTAGCAGAATAGCACAGAACTGCTCCAGACAGAAGTTCCAGGAGCCCAGGGTTTATGGGAGTAAACTAGAACTTGCAAACTAATCTAGAACACTTAACATGGTGTTGGGAGTTGTGTCCTGGCTGTAGCCACTGGTATCCTTCCCATCAAAATGAAAATATGAGGATAATGGGGTGCAAAACAGAACTGAACCCCAGCCCTTATCTCACTCAGCACAGAAGTTGCATTTGGCCAAACCATGCATCTGAAGAATGACTTGAGTAGTACTCCTGGGCACTGCAGCACGCACACAGTACTGGAGATTTTAGCTTCTCCAGTAATTTAAAAAGGAATATTTATCAAGATCAAATGGAAGAACAGGTGACCAATGATAGTGGTTAGGGAAAAGGCAAGGGAATATTTAATCTGCGGAGAAGAAATCAATAAAATGCTGAACTATTATTTGAGGGGATTAATAAACAAATTCTTCCAGCTTCCCTAAGAAAGATGTTCCAGATAAAGTAGCACAGCCATGGAGATTTTGAGAAGGAAATGAACAGATGCCATGATGTTGCATTAATCATTTTCTTTCCCTTAACTCTCTAAAATGCAGATGCTTTGAGTTTTCTAAACTACCACAGAGATATTTTCTTTCAATCCTTGGGAAATTGTGGAAATCTATGTACTTTACCAGAATGATAGTAACATACGTTCTTTAACCTTTTCACCATGTTTTGAAAACACTGAACAGTGTTTTTAAATCTATTACCAAAAATCTTGTTATTACAACTACTTACATGAAACAAGCCATAGATGCAAGACGTTAGTATAATGTACTGAATTTCAAATAGCGACAACATTCATTCCAGAAATGCTAGGTGAGTGGGAAACTAGGAGGAAGACATGAATGAAAAGCAGGTATATAAATAAATTAGCCTGTCAAAGTGTAGGACAGATTATGGAAGAGGGACATTGCATCAGCACTAACCTCAACCACCCAAATTACTTTCGTTTATAGAAAAATCCTTTTATAGCACTCTGCAAGTATGAAAAGAAGGTTATTTAATGAATTTGTTCATACAGTAAGAGGCATTCACAGTTGGCAGTGCAATGTGGGCAAAGGATGTACTGAAAATATTAAATATGAAGTGGACTTACATCTGATTTACTAAACCTACTTTTTGGAATCACACCTTCTCAAAAAAACTACTCTTCTATGCATTTAAATTCAACTCAGAGATATTTAGATGTTAATAGTTTGTCTAACACCCAAAATGGTATTTCTAAAGGAAAATTGTGGAGGGTTTTTTTTTTCTATCATTCTCCAGATGTAGTTGACAGTTTATAGCTTGATCATATCCCATAAGCTTGAACTCTCTTTCCAATAAACTCACCATAAAGCTTCTTTGTTCACTTCTGGAAGCATTTATTTTCCCACTGAATAGAGTTCATTCTGCAGAGTACATTATACTAAGCTTTTAAATGTTTTTGTTTACTATATATCTTAATATTAAAAATGTGGTCACTGTTTCCTCACCAGTAGGTATATCATGCCTTACCAGAGCAGAAAAGATATTTAAATGTGCTGATCTTCATATCCTAGGTGCTGTAAATATAGATTTTGGTTCAAAATTAACATTTAGTCTAACACAGCAGAAGTTCTTCTACATACCTTCAGGCAACTGTCTTAACAGACATTTAAGCTACATTTCACCCTTTAGATTTTTACTTTATGCTGAGTTCTAGGCATAAATACATTGAGGATTTTCCCGTGTTCTCATTAAAAAAAAAAAAAAAAAACAGTAAAAAGCCAAAAAGGTATTTCAGATCATCACGTGAAAAGAGTCTAGCAGAAGGCATCTTGCAAAAATTCATAAACCTATTACACCTTATTAATTCATTCTTCTGTCAAGTGCTGAAAGAGTGATATTGCATAGTTAAAAGATGGATTTTCAGAGAAAAATATGCACTGTATAAACCTGCAGGGTAACTTACAACATTTAGTTCACTCTCTTTTGTATTTACAAAAGAAAATGCCTCAATACATCTCATCATTGATGGTGATTAAATAGTGTTAACAGAGAAATAATAAAACTATCTTGTAAGGAGAAAATAATTGAGGCCGTATTTTCAAAATTTTTTTCCCTTTTTTTTCTTTCCCCCTTTTTTTATTATGAAGTATCTCAACTGTAAAAAGTATTTTGGCCTACTGTTGATACACAAGGTCTGATGTGCTTGACAAGTGGCATATTGGCAAGGTTTATAGAGCTTGAAGGATGTGCCAAGGCCAGTCTATAAATAATATTAAACAGGAACCTGTTTTTCCCCACCTCCCTTTCTGTGAAATGTTGTCTGAATTCTAATAATAAATCTGGAAAAGGACAGATCTGTTGGTATTTGAAAACCCACTGATACACTCTAAAGCCTACAGACTGTATATTTTCTGAGCTAGAAAAGTATTCTATATTTAAACTGAAAAGCTATATAACACAAGGAAACTATATCATTCAAGTGACATGAAAAAAATCTCCTTAGTGCAGCCTTCACCATAATTTAACCAATATGCAAGTCAGTATTTTTTAGCACAGTAAGGCTGATTAAATGAAAACTATGCTGAAAACAGAGCAAAGTATGTGACAGTTTGTCTGCAAAGAAAGCATAATTGCAAATAATAAAGTATTTAAAATAAAGAAATTTTAAAATCCCAGTTATGTCCTTGTGCATCATTCACTTGCTATTTTATAGTTAAAATATTTGATCTTCACACTTTATTTTCCTGTCTATGTCCATTTTTTAAATAGAAATAAAGCTGGATATGGTTAATCAATTTAATATAAAGAGTGCAAGCTGTAACTTTATTACTTGGCTTTCAACAAAGCAGATCTAAATTCTGGCAGACTTTTTGGTTGTGCTATAATATAGGTCCGGTAAGAACCTTTCCCTGGAACAGATGAAGAGTGTGGTAATATTTGTATAGGTGAGAGGGGAAGAAGATAGAAGGACTTCCACAGTTGAACAGTCCTTTCAACCAGTCCTGATCCTAAACCTCTCCTTCAAGAACTGAGGTTCTATAGCAAGCTTAAAGAAATCAATGCTCAAATTTGGGATTATACATTGTATGTATTTGGTCATCTATGAAAAAAAATCATTTGTAGCTGTCCCAGAGTAGAAATAGATATTTATTTATTTTTTTAAAATCATCAGCAGGCAAATATATTACATAATTAAATAGCAGTATGGGTATAGAAAGTATGTGTTTGATTACTTTGACATGTCATTGCCATTGCTAGCTGCAACGTGAAGTACTTGTACAAGAAAGTATGTTTCAAGAAATTAAAAAAGACTCTGCTAACTTTGAGCATGTTCTTTAACATCCACCTCCTCAAACTTACTTCAGACAAGGACGAAAGTTCTAATAAGCTCAAACTATATTCAGGAAAATTCAGGATGATATTAGGAACTACTCTTCAGTTGAAAGGATGGCAAACACTGAAACAGTCTGGCATGGTTGTTGTAGAGCCCTGTTACATACTTTTATTTTCCATAGGAAGAATTCCTACAGTTATTTCTGTCCTCCAAATCTGATGTTTGAGCTGACATTTTTCAGTTTAATGAAAAAAATACCTTCTCTTGTGCTTAACAGAAGAAAAGGTCACTCATAATATGTGAAAGAAAGAGGTAAATACACATGGAAAAATGGAAAGTGTAAAAAGAAACTGTTGGAATGTTATTAGAAGATAGACCAGGAAGGAGGAGAAGCTATGTTTAGTGAAAATATGAATTTTCAGTCAGTGCCCATGTTTATTGGGTCTCAATGGATTTTTTGTATGAGTTACTGGAGACTTGGATCTACAGAATGTAGATATCTTCTAGTTGTCCACAGAGCAGGTGTAACTCATTCACTCCATTATATACCTCCTTTCTGGCATGTCCATATGCCTCAGTACTCGTCAATTTCAGAAGTGTGGTTGCCTTGTCCCTTTGGGGCTTTGCCTCTGTTACAACTGCCAGTAAGTTTTGTAGGTATGAAACCTCCAGTTGTCCACTTGGAGCTGTTGACAAGAACAAGAGCAGCACACAGTAGATGTTCTCACTTACTAGTAGCAATGTAATAATTTTTTTGGCTAGGTGCCTCACTGAAGGCACGTGGCCCTTATAGTGTAGTTTTCTGCTGACAAAAACACATCCTCAGTGAGGCATCTGGCCAAAAACTTTATTACAAGATACATCACTATCATACAGTCCCACAATTTTTATAGACTTACCCATGACTTTAAAATATTTTCTGTGCTCTTGAATATCTCTGAAAATCATGAAAGACATTGCCTTTTAAAAATTCAAATATATTCCAATAAACCTGATGAACATCTTCAACACAGAACAGAACCATGTGACACTGTGAAAGAGTATGAGTCTGAAGCAGCACGAAAGATGAACGATTCTGCTACTGTCAGAATTAACTGTTCTTTGGATCATGGCCCAGAAGACTATTTAATTTTGATACTGATTCAAGAAAATATGTAAATATGTGATTAACTTTAAGACCATTGACTTGAAATTATGGTAGCAGTAAAGCACATCTCCCAAATAAGGATTTTGAGTGATGCTTTGAGTAGGTTTTACCGTGTTTATATACTCTGATCAAAAAAAACATTGATTCCAATTAGACTGTTCTACTTGAAGTGAAGTATGAGCTTTTCTTTCTGTCATGGGGCAATACTACATCAAAAGTAAAAGAACAGAAAAGAACAGAAGTTATCATATGCTCGTTTGATCGTCACACCTAAAATTCACTGGAAGATATTGTAGCGAAAAAAGAAACCCATAGTCTGAAATGAGGTTATGTTATTTCTTTTGTAATAGGAAATATTTTTTTATGTAATGATGGCATAGTGATATCAAAGATATGCAGTACTCGGAGCCTGCCAAAGTAGCCAAGTCATCCATGTACTCATATCACTGACATTCACACTGAAAGATTTCCTATTTAAAGAGCAGAGAGGAAGTTTTTATATGTTTGTTTGTTTCCTTAAAAGTGATCTTTAGAACATGTTTCATTTAATTTGCTATTTAGCTTCAGCAGTTTCTAAATTACAAACAATGGTGGACTAGAA
This sequence comes from Trogon surrucura, assembly GCA_020746105.1. Taxonomy (NCBI): domain Eukaryota; kingdom Metazoa; phylum Chordata; class Aves; order Trogoniformes; family Trogonidae; genus Trogon; species Trogon surrucura. The sequence goes on along the minus strand of CM036658.1, from coordinate 35,674,835 downwards.
CTGGTGCTAAGATTTGAAAAAGAGACAAGCATAAAAGGATATAGAAAAAAATAAGAAAGCATGCTAGCATTTATAAAACATTTGGATAAACTTACCTTCTTGAAAGAGTCAAGAGACATGTAAGGCAGGGAGTCTGATTGGAAAGGTCAACAGTAAAGTATGTAATATATTTTTTAAAATTTTACAAAAGAAAACAATGTAAAAAAGGGTTTACACTTTTGGATTTGTACTCAGAATGCGATTTAGTTTCCAGAATAAGAAACTAGCCTTTTCAAAGCTTTTCACATAATAGATTACTTCTTTTGGGTTGTTTTTTTTCAGTTTTTAGACCCTTTATATAAATATAAAACATACTGCTTCCAATTTTATTTCATTTAGATCTTACCAAGAGTTCAAATTTGAAAAGTTGTCTTTGAGCCTCCTTCTAGGCAGAGTGGGTCTGAGATATAATATGTTGTCACTCATCAGAAATTCTTCTGCCTCAGCTAAAGAACACATATGAACAAGGAGACAGATGGCATCAATTAATGGTTTGCTCAGTACCCACTGCATCTTCCTCAGATGTCAGCAGAGCCTTTCCACACCTGGGAGCTTGGTGCTGCATCCCACAGAGCTCTTTTTTCAGACAGGTTAGCAGGATTCCAGGTCTCCCCTAGCCCTGACACAGGTGTAGCAATGGTTTCTTCCAAGAAGAGACAACAGTGTTGTGAAGTGACTTATGTATCAAGGGACAGCAAGGGAAACAACAGGAACAGCAAAAGCATACTTTATGAACCTTATGTAAAAGACAATTTTGGAGTTTTTGGTGATCAACTTTTGACAAGACATTTGTTTTTGAGATTTACGATAAGATATAATGTCATAGACCTGGACACTAACATAACATCAAAATTAGCAGTAAGAATGTGTTTAAAGAAAGTAGAATGACAGTATTTGGGGTAGCGAAAGCAATGCCTAAGATGAGTTTTAAGTGTGGAGACGATTCTATGCTTCCATCATAGTGGAAGATATTAACTGGTAGAGGCCATAGATTATTAAAAAAAAAAAAAACCCCACCAAAAAAACCCCACAGAATGAAAATCACAGATATCAGTGTTTTCCATTAAATTATTTGGAACCATATGGGACACAACTTCATCACTATTGGCCAACTCATTTGATTGTTAAAAACACTTTCAGACAGTGTTTCCAGCCCAAGATTTTCCAAGTCTTGAATTTTCAATCTTTCCCTTTGACTTGGAATTCAGATCCAGGGTTTTCTGTCCCCTTTCCAAGTTGGTATGTGACATATCGTCAGGATGAGAGAAATAAAAGGACAATTTTAGAGAATTTACATAGGTTTTAAGCAGTGCAAATGTGAGAAACTGTATATATCTTTCTACAAATAGACTATTCCTGTGACATTTTAGCTCCTATAGACACAAATATAAGCTCGCATTAGAAGAATTGTTAAACGAGATAAATTCAACAGCAAGTGTTCTTCAACTTTCAAGGGACACAGATCAGAGAATGTGACAGAGATACCCAAAGGTAATGAAAACACATTTTAAATGGTTGCTTCCTATTTCTCATAACACAAGCAGTAGCAGTACCAATGAAATTTAAATTAAACAGGAAAAAAAAAAGTAAGTAAATTCATGATTAATAAATGGAGCTTGGCATCATAGGACATTTTGGGCAGCAGAAGTATTAATTGGATAGAAGTGGTGGGTTAGAACTTCATGCATGGAAGACAGGTGCTTCAAGAATCTTCAGGTGTAGTCATGCATGTAGAACTTGTAGCTTATAAGACCTCTAAGGATTTGTTGATTGCCTAACACTGGAAAATCATGCTCTGCAATATGTTGAATTCATCTCTACTCTGGTCTTTTATACACTTCCTTAAATTTCTACTGAAAACAATAACATCTATGTTCTTATGTCGTGCTATAATTTTTAGTATCAAAGAATGAGAAGGCGTTACCTGTTCCATTTCACTATTAAGTTTTTGAGACTGTGCTATACGGAAGTACTCATTTATCTCTTGCATTTCTATTCCACTATGTTGTAGTTGAAAGGATTTTAATTATACCAATATATTGGCTCAGAATGCACCAAAGCTATCAGAGACAGTGAATGTGGCTAAAAGATACTTTTTCTTTGACCTTTCTTCAGAAAGTAAAGAGATTTCAGCTTGAAAATTAGTAAATTAAAAGAAGTTCTGATAGGTGACGAATCCGGTCTACCAAGATAAATCACTACTTTGATGGACATTTACTACAAGGACTGGGTACATTGATGAAAATAAAAGTTAAAATCAAGACAGTAGAGAGTGTACAGAACTGCTGTGTGTTGATAGTCAGTAATGACATACAACGAGTCTCTAGAAAAAAAAAACAAAACCAGTTGTTTCCTGTAAACCTGTGGTTTTTTCTTCTTTATACCTGTCTTCGAATAATGGTAATTTAGAGAAAGAGAAACCAGAAAATTCCTTACAGCAAAAATAAATAAAAAGACAGCTTTCACCCACCATCATCTGTGCACAGTACTATTTATATCTCAGTTAAATTCACCCCCACAAACCATGCACTTACCAAAATAAATGATGTGACCTTTAAGGAAACACCTTTCATTTCTAAGACTAGAGCGTAAATTGAAAAAAATAAAGACATGAAAGACAGGAAATGACAGGACTGTCAAAGATAATGCCATATCTACAGCAATATTAAAGTATGAGTGAATTACTACCTTTAATATATAAGAATACTTCTCTTAATACCTAAATACTAGTTTGATCATCCAGTCCTACGGAACGTATTAATGTGCTTCAAACGATGCTCTTCCACACTTCTACACAGGTCAACTAACTTTCAGCTATGGAAATGTCATAGCATTCGGTGTGTAGAAAGAGGTGGCCTTTTAGTAGTGACAGTGAGTAAGTATTTCTCTCAAACTTAAGCACAGGTGGAAAATTACAGCATAATAAATACAGTTGTTCATCATGCATAGCACACAATCAACATCTTAACACAGTTGCACAGGTGCCTGTTATCAGGAGGAACACACTTTGCAGTTGAGACAACCTAGAATCTTGCTGTGACCAAAACAGAGAGCTATGATTCCCAACTTCCTCTTAACTCATGCCTTCCTCATTAAATGCTCCTGTTTCCTTATTTGTTCCTGAAGAGAGAATGGAGTATGAAGCCAGGATCTCTCTCCATAAAGCTAGAGCAGGTTCTTCTCATTTCAGCGTTGGTGAAGCACTGGAATGGGTAAAGCGATGGATGTGTAATTTTATGGTCAGAAAAACAAAGCATGTTAGGATCTGAAGGAAACCAGTCTAGCAGTGTATAAATACTATCATCTTTATACTACAGAAGGGAAAGTCAATGTGTGGTAAGTAAATCCTCTCTACAGTAACATGAAAAGAATATTTTGCAGAGAGTGAGTGCCATTTTCCAGATTTTCAGTCTCCTGATTTAATTAGAAAATTATCTTTGATTACGATCAACACTTTGCTAGTTCGGGGGTGAATGTGTTTCTCTGTGTAGCTGTTTGATGCTCTGTGTGGAAATTAACACTTCTTCCATGCTATATGTGTAAGTGAACAGTCATGGCTGCCAACGTACGCTGGTTACCTACCTATAATCACAGAGTAGCTTATTTGGACACACAAGATTTTTCTATTAGTTTCCACAAAGTTCATTACATCACTTTTAATTTTTACTCTTTATATAACGACAGGGTTAGCATAATTGCTCTTAAGTGGCTAAATAACATCCTTGATGTTATATGTCAATTCCTGTATTTTTTCCAAGCTTGAGTTTCTCTGAACCTGGAAGTTAATATTCAGATGCACAGACGATGCCAGGGTTATCACAACTTATTGCACAACTCTAGTGCAGAATGTAGTGATATCATCATGATGAAATAAAATATCAAATGTATAAGGCAAAATAGGAAAATTCCAAAACTCACATCAGATTAAAGAAGTTGGTGACTTTACAGCTATTGTGTATCTACAGGCAATGCCTCAGTCTGTCACTTATGCCAGAGGCTGGCAAAGACAGCACCTGTGTGTGATGCAACCAGGTGAAAGACCTACTCAACCTGCTATTATAGCTGAAAGTGGAGAGGTTACGGAATATTAGGGAATGCCAGAGGGAGATAGATCAGTGAAGTCACTGCCTGAGGCAAGAGGAGCAGGTGGAGGCTCCACTAGGAGCAGAGGATCTCCTCCCCTCTGGCTACCAGACAGAAGAAGGGGACCTAAGTGGTGGAGGGAAACGGAAATGGGTCTCTTCTCAGAGATGCAAGCAAATGCCCACACGGGCTCCCTCACCTTCCCAGTTGCCCTTACAGAACAGGTATGGGGCTCTGGAACTTGAAGGCCAGGCAGATGGACCCATAGATGAAGATCCATCCACTGGGTTGTCTAAGGTGAGTCAGTCAGCCCCATGCACTAGAAATATTTCTATTAAGAAGAAAAGGAGGGTGATTATTGTGGGCAATTCAGTCCCGACAGGTGCAGAGGGCCTCATATGCTGACCAGATCCATCCCACAGGGAAGTCTGCTGCCTCCCTGGAACCTGAGTTAGAGATGTTACCAGGAAATTTCCTGGTCTGGTACATCCCTCTGACTATCACCTGCTGATGGTTTTGCAAGTTGGCAGCAATGAGATTGCAGACAGAAGTCTAGAAGTGTTTAAAAAGGATTTCAAGGTACTAAGGCAATTTGTTGAAAGACTGGGAGCACAGGTAGTATTTTCCTCAATCCCCTCCATAGCAGAGAATACTGAAAGAAACAGGAAAACACATCTGCTAACACATGGTTCAAAGGCTGGTGCCACCAGTGGAATTTTGGGGTTTTTCATCACAAGGAGGTTTAGACAGCAGCAGGTATGCTAGCAACAGATGGTGTGGAGCTGTCTTCAAGAGGGTAGAGGATTCTTGCCCTTGAGCTGGCAGGACTCATTGAAAGGGCTTTAAACTAGGTTTTAAGGGGGAAGGACATAAAACCAGGTTCACTACAGATGAGCCAAGGGGTAGCATCCCAGTGTTGGAGGTGAAATTGGTAGCCCAGCAAAATTGATATGCACATAGTGTAAGCAGCAAGCAAAAGGAGCTGGAAGCCACTGTGCAGCAGGATGACACAGTCACTATCACAGAAACATGATGGGATGACTGCTGTGACTGGAGTGCTGCAATGGATGACTACAAGCTCTTCAGAAGAGATAGGCAGCAAAGGAAAGGTGTTTGGGTAGCCCTATATGTTAGAGAGTGTGTTGACTGTGTAGAGCTCGAAGACTCTAATGGTAAGGTTCAATGCTTATGGGTAAAGATGAGGGCAAAGGCTAAGGTAAATATCCTGTTGGAAGTCTTTTATAGATCATCCTACCAGGATGAAGAGGCTGATGAGGCATTCTACAAGCGTCTGGCAGAAGTCTCAAAATCTACAGCCTTTGTTCGTGTGGTAGAATTCAACTTACTGGATATCTGCTGGAAGTACAACACAAAAGAGAGGTTCCTGGAGTATGTGGAAGTGACCTTCTAACATAGTTGGTAAATGAGCCTACCAGGAGAGGTGCCTCACTAGACATGCTGTTCACAGAGAAGGACTGGTGAGTGATGGAGGTCATCTTGGACTTAGTGACCATGAAATGATAGAGTTTCTGATTCTTGGTGAAGTAGGGAGAGGGCTCACCAAAACCACCACCATAGATTTCCGCAGAGCAGGCTTTGGACTTTTCAGGACACTGGTTCAGCAAATCCCTTGGGAGACAGTCCTGAAAGGCAAAGGCATCCAGGAAAACTGGACACTTTTCAAGAAGGAAGTCTTAGAGGCGCAGGATCAGACTGACTCAATGTGTCATAAGATGAACTGACATAGGAGACGACCAGCCTGGCTGAACAGGGAGCTTTGCCTGCAACTCAGGAAAAAAAGAAGAGTTTACCACCTTTGGAAGAAGGGACAGGCAACTCAGGAAGAGTACAGGGATCTAGGCAGGTCATGTAGAGATAACATTAGAAAGACTAAAGCCCAGCTAGAACTCAATCTGGTCATTGTCATAAGAAATAATAAAAATGTGTTTACAAATACATTAAAAATAGAAAGAAAGCCAAGGAGCTTCTCCATCCCTTATTGGATATGTGGGGGAACATTTTCATCAAAGATGAAGAAAAGGCTGAGGTACTTAATGCCTTCTGTGCCTCAGTCTTTAATAGTCAGACTTGTTATCCTCACAATATTCAGCCCCCAGAGCTGAAGGACAGGAACAGAGAGCAGAATATACTCCCCATGATCCAGGAAGAATCAGTTAATGACCTGCTACACCACCTGGACACTCATAAGTCTATGGGCCCAGATGGGATCCACCTTAGAGTGCTGATGAGACTTGTGGAGAAGCTTGGCAAGACACTCTCCATCATTTATGAGCAGTTCTGTTAACAGGGGACATCCCAGATGACTGGAGGCTTGCCAGTGTGACACCACCTACAAGAAGGGCTGATCCAGGGATCGGAAGGAGAATCCAGGTAACTGAAATCTGTCAGTGTGACCTTGGTACTAGGGAAGATTATGGAGTCCTTCATCTTGAGCACACTCACACAGAATGTGAAGGACAAGAAGGGGATCAGATCCAGCCAACTCGGGTTCATGACAGGCAGGTCCTGCTTAAAACCAATCATCTCCTTATATGACCAGCTGACCAACCTGGTGGATAATGGGCAGGCTGTGGACACTGTCTACTTGGACTTTAGTAAAAACTTCAGCACCACCTCCCACAGCATTCTTCTAGAGAAGCTGCGGCTCATGGCTTAGGTGTACTCTTTGCAGGCTTAAAAACTGCCTGGATGGCCGAGCCCAGAGAGTGGTGGTGAATAGAGTTAAATCCAGCTGGCAGCTGCTCACAAGCGGTGCCCCTCAGAGTTCAATGTTGGGGCCAGTCTTGTTTAATACCTTTATCAATGATCTGAATGAGAGAATTAAGTTCACCCTCAGTATGTTTAAGAAGACACCAAACTGAGTGGGAGTGTTCATAGATTCATAGAGAATCATAGAATCATAGAATGGCCTAGGCTGGAAGGGACTTTAGAGATTATCTAATCCAAGCTCACTGCCATGGGCAGGAATGCCTCTCAACTAGATCAGGCTACTCAAGGCTCTGTCCAACTTGGCCTTGAACACCTCCAGGGAGGGGGCAGCCACAACTTTTCTGGGTGATTTATTTCAAAGTCTTGTCACTCTCGTACTGAAGAATTTCTTTCTATAATCCAATCTAAATCTATTCTCCTTCAATTTAAACCCACTTCCTCTTGTCCTATCAGTGGACACTTTTGTAAAAAGTCCCTCTCCAGCCTTCCTGTAGGTTCCCTTCAGATATTGGAAGGCAGCTATTAGGTCCCCCGAAGTTTTCTCTTCTCCAGGTTGAACAATCCCAGCTCCCTCAGCCTGTCCTCATAGCAGAGGTGCTCCAGCCCCTGGATCATCTTTGTGGACCTTCTCTGAACATGCTCCAACAGATCCATGTCCCTCTTATGGTGGGGACACCAGAGCTGGACACAGTATTCGAGGTGGGGTCTCAGAAGAGCAGAGTAAAGGGGGATAATCACCTCTCTTGACCTGCTGGCTACACTTCTCCTGATACATCCCAGGATGCGGTTGGCCTTCTGGGCTGCATGAGCACATTGCTGGCTTATGTTGAGCCCCAAATCCTTCTCTTCAGGGTTACTCTCAACCCACTCTGCGCCCAGTTTTTATTTGTGCCTAGGATTGGCCCGACCCAGGTGGAGGACCTTGAATTTTGACTTGTTGAAGCTCATGCAGTTTGCACTGGTCCATTTCTCAAGCCTGTCAAGGTCCCTCTGGATGGCATCTCTTCCCTCAAGTGAGTCCACGACACCCCACAGCTTGGTGCTGTCAGTAAACTTGCTGAGGGTGCACTCAATGTCGTCATCCATGTCACTGACAAAGATATCAAACAGCACTGGACAGAGAACAGACCCCTGAGGAACACCATTGATCTGCTGGAGAGTAGGGGAGGCTCTACAGAGGGACCTGGACAGACTGAAGTGGTGGGGCAAGGACAATTATATGAAGTTCAACAAGGTCAAGTTCTGAGTCTTGCACTTCGGCCACAGCAACCCTCAACAGAACCACACGCTTAGTGAGGAGTGGCTGAAGAATTTGGCAGAAAAGGACCTGAGGGTGTTGATGGACAGATGGCTGAACATGAGCCAGCAGTGTGCCCAGATGGCCAAGAAGGCCAACAGCATCCTGGCCTGGATCAGAAATAGTGTGGCCAGCAGGAGTAGGGAGGTGATCATTCCTCTGTACTCATCCAGAGTGAGGCCACATCTTGAGTACTGTGTTCAGTTCTGGATGCTGCAGTATAAGAAAGACACTGAGGTGCTGGAGAGGGTCCAGAGAAGAGCAGTGAAGCTGGTGAGAAGTCTAGAGTACATATCTTATGAAGAGCAGCTGAGAGAACTGGGCTTGTTTAGTCTGGAGAAGACAAGAGGAGACCTCGTTACTAACTATCACCACCTGAAAGGAGGTTGTAGTGAGGTGGGTGCTCATCTCTTCTCTCAAGTTACTAATGATAAGACAAAAGGTAATGGCCACAAGTTGCACCAGGGGAGTTTTAGATTAGATATCAGGCAAAAAATTCTTTACTGAAAGAGTAGTGAAGCATCGGAATGGGCTGCCCAGGGAAGTGGTGGAGTCACCATCCCTGGAAGTGTTCAAAAAATGTATCGAATGTGACAGTTTAGGATATGGTTTAGTAGTCATGGTAGTGTTGGGTAGGTGATTGGACTAGATGATCTTAGAGGTCTTTTCCAATCTTAAAGATTCTATGATTCTATGTGTCGTTAATTAGGCCATCCTAGTTTTTGTCCGTTACTTCAGTTAGTTTTCATACTGTCTATTCTTTCCTTTTTGACTTCAACCCTTGGCCTTCTTGGAACTAAATTATGCTTTATTCACAATGAATTCTCTTTGTGTTTTGGGTTTGGGGTTTTTTGGCATACGTGTACTCCAAAATAAATGCATTTTCAAGCTGATTTTCTTGTCTCGTAAAATCAATGAGGATATTATTACTTAGGTGGCTGCAGAGTACAATGGTTTCACAGGGACATATTGAAGAACTCAGGCAAAAACCTTTTCAAACTCTGTAGCAAGAAAGTGTCAGATGAGCTTGCCAAAAAGACAAACTCATAGATACTTTAGAGCATGCTCCAAAGTGCAGTGCACAAAGAATCCAAATTACAAGAATAACTTTTAGCTCAGATTTCAGAAGTATTTCAGGAATATCTTTTGCATTTGTATATTTCTCCTAAAGAAGTCTTGATACTCGCACATAGAATCACAGAATGGCCTAGGCTCGAAGGGACCTTAGAGATCATTTTTATCCAACCTCCCTGTCATGGGCAGGGATGCCTCTCAACTAGATCAGGCAACACATGAGGACTGGACGGGAATCAAACCCGCAACCTTATGTGTTTCAGCACCACGCTCAGCTAAGTGAGCTAAACCGGCCCTCTTATATAGCTTTTAAGGTACTTGCCAAGTAGTTCATTCTGTGTATTCCAATAGCACTGTTGAGTTCTCAGAATAGGTACCATTCAAGAGCTAGCAGTTTAAAATAGATCAGAAGAGGGAGCAAGAACAAATCCACATTGTGAAGCAACTTGCCTATGAGCATTCAGAAAGTCAGTAGAAGGAATGGAACTTAGATTTGGAAGTCCTCATTCCCAATCCATTTCATATCTTCCTCTGGGGATTTCATTGATGTGCTATGTCTCACCTTTGTTCTGGGAAGACTGCCTTTCCCCAGTCAGGTCCACAGCACATGGCATGGAACAGAAGGCATGCAGATGTCACAATTATGTGCTTGCGGAATGGATTATATTTGGCAGTTTTCTGCCTTTGACACAGGCCCAAGTGGTGTTTGAACAATGACTTGCAGACTTTCCTCCATCTTACTGAAATATTCCACAAAGACTCATTCTGTCACAGATTGCCTTCTCCATAGAAGCGCTAGAAGAACTAGGGAGATACCTTAGGCCTAAAAGTCAACTGCACACTGACAAGGCACTTGCAGATGTGGATGGTGTTCACTATGTGCAGTTGTAACATCATTCTGTGCTTCTGAGCATCATTCTGTGTGACATCTCCTGCAAGCAGGTCTACATACATGCTCCTGTTCATTTATCTGCTATTTTCTCCTTGGACCAAAATTAAGATTGAAATTATAGGTGTAAGTAGAAATAAAGCAAAAAAACTCCAGCAGAACTTTTGCTAGAAGGAGTCTTCCCTTACCCCACTGCCAACAGGGCCAAACTGTGCTGAAACCTCCCTTCTTCAGCCCCATGTGGTGACAAGGTAGAAGGAGATCTGAGACTCAAGCAATCTTTTCTTATTTTTCCACAGAATTTTTTTACTACTGATTTATTACTGTGAGCAAGAAAAATTCCTTGTGCATCAGGGTTTTTTTCTTTTTCTCATAGCAGTCATATTCAGACATAGAATAGTGCATGGCTGTTGATTCATCTGAAGCTCACTCCATCTCACAGTTAATGAGAATGTTCTTCTAGATCTCTGTTAAACTCCATCAGCATTTAGTTGTATTTTGATATCAAGTAAAGTGCTTTAAAACACTTCAAAAAAGGCAATTTATTAATAAGTCTGCTGAACGAACCTGACAAAATTCCGTCCAAGCCAGCAAATATAGGTCTTCTTGTTACAGCATGGAAGTAGGTAGACTAACAAAATAGAACTACTCTTACAGACCCAGGGAAAAAAAAAGAGAGGGAGAGCAAGGAAGAGGAGGAAGGAAAAAAATAAAAAAGACAATTAAGCTAATGCAAGTTGGGTATCACAAGGTTATAGATATTTCAAGAGCTGAGCAATTTACCGTCTGGAAAGGGAAAAGAGTTCTTGCATAAAATGTCCCCCAGTTCAGATTTATTATGCTTTTACTTGTGTTATATGTGATACAATTAACGGGAGGTGCGAATAAGGCATTCTTTCAAGGACGTGGTCATTCCATACCATCTGTTATTAATTACATTGTCCTTTCCACAGCTAGCTAGAGGGGAAAAAGTTCTCTGAGTACCACCTGCAAATTTTTACTATATGATCACTGGAATTAAAAAATATGTAACCACAGTGTGCAAGTGGATGAAGAGCAAAGATGCTTCTCAAAAATCCAAGAAAAAAAGTGCATGAATATAAGGCTCCGGTATAATGTAAATTCAAGTTATATTGATTTTTTTAAAAAAAAATTTCAACTACAGTGATAGCTTTCCTGTAAAGATGTATTGCATAAATGAATATAAGACAATTTAAGCTGACCACTGGAAACAGAGCTACAATGTAAAAGATTTGCTGAAGGTGTGGATGTTTTAATATATTTTCATTTGCATGTCCCCTGTGCTGCTCATAAAATCAGGAATCAAAGATAATAAAGATTGACTGCTCCTTTGTTTTGTTTTTTTTTGGAGAGAGAAGGGAAGATATGGAAGGAGAAACATAAATAAGACTTTATGTCAACAACATAGAATACGTTGTGGAATTCTGTCAAAAATATATATTTTGTACCACTTTGGTGGATAGTACGAAGTAGTTAGATATCATAAGACAGATATCATAAAAAGTATGTAGACTAAGATCTCTATTGAAAAAAATAAACAAACACAACCACTTCTTCCCATATGTCATGGTTTAATCCCAACCAGCAGCTCAACCACACAGCTGTTCGCTCACTCCCCACCACTGTGGAATGGGGAAGAAAATTGAAGGGATACAAATGAGAAAATGCATGGCTTGAGATAAAAACAATTTAATACGCAAAACAAAACCATGCATACTAGCAAAGCAAAACAAGGAATTCATTCACCACTTCCCATTGTCGAGTAGGTGTTCACCCATTTCCGGGAAAGCAGGGCTCCATCACATATAATGGTGACTTGAGAAGGCAAACGTTGTTACTCCAAACATCCCCTCCTTCGTTTTTCCCCAGCTTCATATGCTGAGCTTGATATCATATGATCTGGAATATCCCTGTGATCAGTTGGGGTCAGCTATCCTGTCTGAGTCCCCTCCCAAGTTTTTGCGCACTCCCAGCCTCGTTGCTGGTGGGTTGAGGTGAGCAACAGAAAAGACCTTGACCCTGTGTAATCCCGACTCCACAGTAACTGCAACATCCCCGTGTTATCAACATTGCTTCCAGCACAAATCAAAACCACAGCCCAATACTAGCTACTACACAGAAAATTAACTATCTCAACCAAAACCACCGTAACTGTTTATTGTTAAGATTCATTAAACCAACCTGTGAAGTTTTTATTTTTGTGTTTGCCTAGCTTTCTGATTATACCTATGTACAGCCATGTACTGAAAGAAGTAAAGCAATCTATTATTACCTGTCCTTAGCTATTTGAACCAGACAAGAGAAAAACTAACCATGTCATGATAATGTCACTGAAGCAAGGCACAAGAGCCTTGACTCTAATGCACAGCTAAATGGTGATGCAAAACTATATTCTAAGAATTAGACACCTATATTCTAATAAACGGAGTACTGAAAACAAGAAAAACAGAGAAACCAAGAGGTACAAGTGAAATTTCAGTCACAGTGGGCTGTGTAGCACATTCCCAAGAAAACAAAATACAAGTTCTATACAAGGTTTGTGGATCCCTCAGTTGAAATCAAGTAATTTAGTTGTAAATATATGGGGGGGGAAAAAAAAAAAAAAAGGAAAAATTTCAGGTAGAATCGATAAGATGTGTATTATGCAGTAAAAAATGTCAGATTTTAATTCTTTCATTAAAACTGGTGAATCCTTTTAAAAGTCAGGTTTCAGTCGAAATTGTGGGAGGCTGTCATCAGAATTGGGAGCACAGAGCAGACCATCTCAGTAAGGCCAGATGAAAGGGTTACAGACAGGAGAAAAAGCAAGAGGTGAGAGTTTGCTTAAGTTCATGTATTCTTATTTTCTTTTTGACATCAAATATAAAACAAGCAGGTCTAAAGTGGGAGTTTGAATTACACTGCAGATGTAAAGGTGTGAGATGTGAGGAGGAATTTGAGGGAGCACACTGAAGTTAATTGACTTCCGGGAAAAAAAAGAATGTTTTTCATATGTATAAGTGAGTATAAAGAAGACGTAAATATAAAAGGTTATGGCCAAAAAGCTTGATTATGAAGTCTTTACCCTGTAAGCATAAACACACAAAAAGAGAACAAAGAAACAAAGTGTGATGCTTTCAGAATACAATACAAAAGTGTGACTTGCTGAGTTATGACTTTCATAAATATTCCACAACCACTATCAGGGTGTCTGGCTTCCCAAAAATGTGGAACTTTGTATTTTATATTAAATATGTAAAATTCTTCCTATTATGTTCCAGAAACTGACATACATGGTCCCTGGTGATTCGTCTTTTATACTATTTTAACTCTTATATAAACCCTGACCTTAAGGTCTAGCATAGCTAGCCTTTTACTTCTGAAAATTTTCACATTCTATGTTCTTCAAGTAATATTTCAAAAGACTAATTCAGGGCTTTAAGTTTAGATACTGAATGTTGAAGTACTTAAACTGACTGTATCATAATTCTACACATGCACTATTAATGTGATTTTGTATCCAAAACCACACAAGTCTGTGACATTCACCATTTTCTTTGTAAACTGTTTGCTCTTCCTTCTAGTGAGGACCTGATAGGCCATAGCAAATAAAGAGTGAATTTTAATGTCATATTTGTATTTTCAATTAAACAGAGGAATATTTCTATACTTTTGCAACCTCTTTTAAAAAGCAACAAAGCTGCATCACTGTCCTCCTTCAAATTAGGCAACAATGGCTTTCAGGCCCTCTCAGGGATGCAACTTCTGCCACTTTAGAGCTGTTCGCAGTCTGAGTCTCTTTCTCCACATGCAGTAGGAAGCCTTTTTATACCTAAGAGGATTCTCATTTTTGTTACTTATTTATCTCACCAAGCAGGGTCAGGGGGGATATAAATACCATCCTAAATCAGCCTTTCTGAAATTGTTTAAAAAAGCATTTTCCGTACCAGAAGCATACACTTCTATGTAGCTGGCTGAAACTTGGCTACTACTAGGACCAAATTATAATTTTCTGCCATTTAAGTAACTATGTGCATCACTAAATCTCTGCACTGCCTGCAGTGCTAAAAAATGAGGTGCACAACTGAAGAGTCAACAAATCTAACACTGCAAGTGGAGATCTGATCACAAAAAAATGTTTATTAATTACCTTATGACCCTGGTATTGCTAAGACGTTCATTTGAAACAGAGGTCTCACCATCCTGCATAGAATCATAGAATCATAGAATCATAGAGTCATAGAATCATAGAATAGAGTCGTATCAGCTGGAAGAGATCTAGAAGATCATAGAGTCCAGCCTTTGTTCCAGCCATATCAACCTACTAAACAATTCCCCCAATGAAACATCCACCCGTCTCTTAAACACCTCCAGGGATGGTGACTTAACCACCTCCCTAAGCAGTCAACATGTAGTAGTAGGTCCCTGACCGTATCCTCGTGAATTGTGCAGGAGACATTTTGTTCCCAGTCCCATTTTCTTGGCTTGGGGGGCTGGTTTCCCTCAGTACAGGTGTTACTAGTACTAAAGACTGAGGCAAAGAAGGCATTAAGCACCTCAGCCTTGTCCTTGTCCTTTGTTACCATATTTCCTTCTGGATCTAGCAAGGGATGGAGGCTCTTTCTGTTCTTTCCCTTGTTATTAATGTATTTATGAAAACTTTTCTTAAAGTCCTTTATTTTCAAAGCCAGATTAATTTCCAGCTGGGCCCTGGGCCTTCTTCTTTAGGGCCGGTTTAGCTCAGGGGGTTGAGCGTGGTGTTTGAAACACCGAAGGTCTCGGATTCGATTCCCATTTGGTTCTCACGTGTTACCTGACCTAGTCGAGAGGTGGTGTCCCTGCTCACAACATGGAGGTTGGATTAAAATGATCTCTAAGGTTCCTTCCAGCCCAGGCCATTCTATGATTCTATGATTCTATGATAATAATCTCCCTAAATAACCTAACTTTATCCCTATATTCACTATGAGTGGCCTGCCCTCTTTTCCAGAGGCCATAAATTCTTTTTTTTTTTCCCTGATCTTCAGCAATATGTCCCTATTCAGCTAGGCTGGTCTTCTATGCAGCGGGCTTGTCTTAAGGCATGTAGAGATGGTCTGCTCCTGTGCCTTCAAGATCTCCTCCCTAAGTAGTGTTCAACCTTCCTGGACTGCTGTACCTTTCAAAATTGATTCCCAAGGGATTTTATTGAGTGACCTCCCAAACAAATCAAAGTCTGCCCTTCAGAACTCTCAAGTGTCAGTTTTGCTGTCACTCTTCCTAACATTACCAAGAATAGACAACTTGATAATTTCATGACTGCTGGTCCCTAGACGGCCTCCAACTGCCACATCTTCCACTAGACCTTCTCTGTTCACAAACAGAAGGTCCAGTAGGGCATCTTCCCTGGTCGGTTCACTTGCCAGCTGTGTGAGGAAGTTATCCTTCACACATTCCAGGAACCTTCTGGATTGTTCCCTCTCTGCTGTCTTGTATTCCCAGCAGATACCTGGAAGGTAAAAATCCCCACAAGGACAATGGCAAGTGAGCATGAGATTTCTCTCAACTGTTTATAGAAAGTTTTATCTACCTCACTGCTCTGTTTGGGAGGTCTATAGCAGACTGCCACAGCAATATCACCTTTATTGACTCTTAACCTAATCCAAACACTTCCAACCTCATCATTATGGTGCTCAGTTTCTGAGCTTTCGTTAACTTTTTAACATACAGTGTCATCCCACCATCTCTCCTTCCCTGTCTGCCGCTGTGGAACCAAATGAGAAGCAGAACATTTGTCGCAGGTTTTGGCAAATAGTGTTCATCAGATGTGTCAAAATCTATCTTTTTGTCTCCATGTATGATGACTTCCATGTCAAAAAGACTAGCAGACTCATAGAAGGCAAAGAAAGAACAAAGACAGCTGTGCTGACCAGTTGCAGAGGGGACTGGTAATTTGAGTCATATATTCCTTCTTCCTTCCTTTTTTAGATTATGTTTGGTCCTCCAAATCATAGAATCATAGAGTCATAGAGTCATAGAATCATAGAATCACCAGAGAATGACTTGGGCTGAAAGACAACTTTGAAGACCTACAAGACACCGGGTCTACAGGTGGCAGATGGGGTGCACATTTCTCAAAGGTAAGAAAGGGTCTTTGCACAAGATTTAGCAGCATTCATTGGAAGAACTTTAGATTTGAAGGGGAAAAGGGGTGAAACCAGGCTCATAGAGATAAGCCTGAGGACAGTATGCAAATGTTTGAGGGATGGTGTGCTAGTGAGGTCCTTCAGTCTGCTCCATGATGTGCTGAGTATACTGACACACATTTGAAGTGTCTTTGTGCTAACACGTGTAGCCTGAGGAATGAACAGGAGGAACTAGAGCTATGATATCATTGGTAAAAGTGAAATCAAAGAATGAGTTCTGTTACTGATGTACCATGACGGATGGGTTTAGGCCTTCAGGAAGGATAGGTCAGTCAGGCAAGTCAGGGGGTGGTCCTGTACATGAAGGTTGGGTTGCACTATATGGTGCTTGCAGTTGGCGATTACACAGTTAAGGAGCTCTGGGTAAAGATAAGGAGGTAAGCAAATAAGGCAGGTGTTGTTGTGGAAGTGTAGTATTGACCACCCAGCCAGGATGACAACACTGTTGAATTATCCTACAAGGAATGAAGGCATCTCTCTAAATCAGCTGCCTTTGTCTTTATGGGTGATTTTACCTTCCCAGACATTCAATGGAAATAGCATACAGAAGGCAAAAACAGGTCCAGGAAATTTCTGAATCACAACGAAGATAACGACTTGGTGCAGGAACTAAGGGAGCCAAGAAGGAAAAGTGTCCTTCTAGGTTCGTTGTTTGTACACACAGAGGGACTTACAGGTAACTGGTAGAAGTCTTGGTCACAGTGACTGTGAAGCAGTTGAGTTTCAAGTCATTGAGAGTAAAAGAAAAACCACAACCAAAATTTCATCAGTGGATATGGGAAGAGCAGTCTTGGGGCTGCTGAAGGAGTTAGTAAGATCCCCTGGGAATCTGCTTTTGAAGGCATTGGGGTCCAGGAATTCTGGTCACTTTTGAAGAGCCATCTCTTAAGAGCACAAAAGCAGGCAATTCCAAAGTGTCATAAGTCAAGCACACAGGACAAGAGGCCAGATTGGATGAGTAAGGATCTTCTTCTAGAACTAAGGCAAGAAAGGAAAGTGTATGGACATTGAAAGCAAGTACAAGACGCATGGAAGGACCACAGAGATGCAGTTTGTCATTTCAGGGAGAAAATTTGTGTGGCCAAAACTCGAATAGAGCTCGAGCTGGCCAGAACTGAAGGAGAACAAAAAGGTCTTCTTTAAAATATGTAAACAGCAAAAGGAGGGTTGGAAGTAATGTTAGTTTATTAATTGGTGAGGTTGGTCACCTCAGAGATAGGGACATAGACAATGAGGAGATGTTTAATATCTTTCTTGCCTTTGTCTTGAACACTGATGATAGGCCACACGATGCTCGGATACCTATTCTGGAGGACTGTGACTGTGGGATGATAAATCCCAGCCAACCCTGAGTTTGTTCAAGACTTCCTGCTTCAGCTGGATGCACAGAAATCTATGGGCCCTACAGGATTCATCCTAGGATACTGAAGAGTTTGCCAGTATTATCACGGGACCTCTCATTTATTTTTCAATGGTCTTGAGAGTGAGTAGAGGTCCCCATCAACTGCAACCTGGTAAATATTGTCCCAGTTTTCAAGGAGAGTAAGTAGGTTGGGTTGGGCTTAAAGAGTTAGGTCAGGACTCAGTTTTAGGGCTAGTGCTTTTTAATGTTTTTATAAATTACTGGACGCAGGAATCAAATGTATGCTAAGTGAGTTTACTGATGATACTAAAATAGGAGGAGCTTTGGACTCCCTCAAGATTAGAGAGGCCATACAGAGAGATCTGGATAGATTAGAGATCTAGGCAGTCACCAACCATTCAAAATTTAGCAAGAGCAAGTGCGAAATTCTCCAGCTGTGTAATCCTGGTTGTACACAATTGTGGGAAGAGTGACTGGAGGGCAACTCCATCGAAAGAGATCTGAGGGTCTGGGCTGATGACAGGTTGAACATGAGTCAACGCTGTGCCCTGGCAGTCAAAAGGGCCAAGAAGAGTGAATGGAGCACAGCATAGCTAGCCAGTCAAGGGAGGTGACTGACCCACTCATCACAGCTTTGGTGTGGCCCCACCTCAAGGTTTGTGAACTGTTTTGTGTGCCTTTACAGAAGAAGGACATCAAACTGTTAGAGTGTGTCCAGAGGAGGACAATTAAGATGGTGAAAGACATCAAGGGCAAGATTTAAGAGGAGTAGCTGAGGTCACTTGGCCTGTTCATCTTGGAGAAGGTTGAGGGGTGACCTCATTGCAACCTTCAATTTTCTCAAGGGGAGCAGCTGTGAGGGAGATGCTGATCTCCTCTCTCTTGTGACTAGTGACAGGACACAAGGGAATAGAATGAAACTGTCTCATGGGGAACTTCAGATTGAATATTAGGAAAAGTTTCTTCAGTAAGAGGGTGGCCAGTCACTGGAACAGGGTACCCAGGAAAGCGGTCATGACATCAAACCTGTCAGAGTTCAAAAAAAGTCTGAATGATGCTCTTAGTAATATTTTTTAATTTTAGCATGATTGAAAGGAACAGGTATTTCTTATGGGTCATTCCAAATTGAGATATTCTATGATTCAGTGATTCTATGGTAATCTTCCCCAATCCTCCTGCCATAGGCAGGGACATCTTTAACTAGATCAGATTACTAAAGTTCCATCCAACCTGCCCTTGAGCACTTCCGAGGAGGGGAATCCAGAATTACTCTAGGCAACCTGTTCTAGTGTCCCAGCACTCTCCTAGTAAAGTGTTTCTTCCTTAATCTAATCTAAATGTACCCTCTTTTAGTTTAAAACCATTACCCCTTCTTATGTTCCTACAGGCACTGGTAAAGTCTTTCTCCACCTTCCTTGCTTAAGACCTCTTTAAGTATTGAAATGCCACAATAAGATCTCACTAGAGTCTCCTCTCTCCAGGCTAAATCATAGAATAATCATAGTATCGGCTAAATTGGAAGGGACCTTAGAGATCATCTAATCCAACCTCCCTGTCATGGGCAGGGGCGCCTCTCCACTAGATCAGGCTACTCAAGGCTCTGTCCACCTTGGCCTTGAACAACTCCAGGGAGGGGGCAGCCACAACTTCTCTGGGCGATTTATTCTGAAGTCTTGCCACCCTCATACTGAAGAATTTCTTCCTAAGATCCAGTCTAAATCTATTCTCCTTCAACTTAAACCCATTTCCTCTTATCCTGTTAGTGGATGCTCTTGTAAAAAGTCCCTCCCCAACCTTCCTGTAGGTTCCCTTCAGATATTGGAAGGCAGCTATTAGGTCCCCCAAAGTTTTCTCTTCTCCAGGCTGAACAATCCCAGCTCCCTCAGCCCGTCCTCATAGCAGAGGTGCTCCAGCCCCTGGATCATCTTTGTGGCCCTCCTCTGAACATGCTCCAACAGATCCATGTCCCTCTTATGGTGGGGACACCAGAGCTGGACACAGTATTCGAGGTGGGGTCTCAGAAGAGCAGAGTAAAGGGGGATAATCACCTCTCTTGACCTGCTGGCTATGCTTCTCTTGGTACATCCCAGGATGGGGTTGGCCTTCTGGGCTGCATGAGCGCACTGCCGGCTCATGTTGAGCTTCTCATCTATCAACACCCCCAAATCCTTCTCTTCAGGGCTACTCTCAACCCACCCTGTGCCCAGTTTGTATTTGTGCATGAGATTAGCCCGACCCAGGTGGAGGACCTTGCATTTTGACTTGTTGAAGCTCATGCAGTTTGCAGTGACCCATTTCTCAAGCCTGTCAAGGTCCCTCTGGATGGCATCTCTTCCCTCAAGTGAGTCCACGACACCACACAGCTTGGTGTCGTCAGCAAAGTTGCTGAGGGTGCACTCAATGCCATTGGCCATGTCGCTGGTAAAGGTGTTGAACAGCACTGGACACAGAACAGACTCCTGAGGGACACCAGTTTTCAATGGTCTCCAAGTGGACATTGAGCTGTTGACCACAACTCTTCTAATGCGACCTTCTAGCCAGTTCCTTATCTGCCTAATAGTCCCTCAATGAAGTCCATGTTTCTCCATTTTAGAGACTAGGATGTCATGTGGGACAGCGTCAAACGCCTTGCACAAGTCCAGGCAGATGACATCCGTTGCTTTTCCTATATCAATCAGCACTGTAGCTTTGTCGTAGAAGGCCACTGCCATGGTTTGACCCTGGCCAGCAGCCAGGTGCCCACACAGCCACTCTTTCAGCCCCCCTTCTCCTCTAGACAGGGGGAAAAAGTATTTCAAAGGGCTCAAGGTTTGAGATAAGGACAGGGACATCACTTTCATTTACCATCCTGGGCAAAACAGAATCGATTTTGGGGAAATTAGTCAGATTTATTAAAAGAACATATTAGAGAAGAGTAGTGAGAAATAAGAAAGGCAAACAGATCTTAAAAAATCAACACCTTCCCTCCATCCCTCTTTTCTTCCCGGGCTTAACATCAATCCCGGTTTCTCCACCTCCTCCCCCCGAGCAGCGTAGGTGGACAGGGAATGGGGGTTATGGTCAGTTCATCCGACGTTGGTTTCACCACTTCTTTACTCCAGGGAAGGACTCTTCAGTCTTCCTCAGGCCATTGTGGGGTCCCTCTCACAGGAGACAAGCTTCACGCTCTTGTCTCCGACATGAGTCATCCCACGAAGGGCAATTCATCACAAACCGCCCAATGTGAGACACCTCACGAGGGGCAGCCCACCCCTCGTGAGTCTGAGGTACAGTCCTTCGGGGGAAACTGCTCCAGCGTGAGTCCCCCTGCAGCTTCACAAAAGTCCCACCAGTCAACCTGCTCCAGCGTGGGCATTCCCTCTTCCATGAGCCACAGGTTCTGGCAGCAACTTGCTATGATGCGAGCTTCCTAAGGGCTACAGCCCTCTTCAGGCTGACCCACTCAGAGTGGGGTCCTCCACCCCACAGTGTACATCTGCACCTCGCCCATGGGCTGCAGGGGGACAACCCGCTTCACCATGGTCTTCACCACAGCTCGTGGGACTCTCTGCTCCGGCACCTGGGGCACATCCTCCCACCCTCTTTCTTCACAGACCTTGGTGTCTTCACAGATTCTCACTCCTCCATCTCTGTGCCAGCTGTTGTGGTGCAGTTCTTTTCCCCCATTTCTTAAATACATTTTCACAGGAATGTTCGTCTCTGATCATTTTACTGACAGGTTCAGCCTTGGCCAGCAGCAGGTCCCCCTTCGGAGCCGGTTGGCATTGGCTCTATCAGACTAGGGAAGCTTCTAGCAGCTTCCTGCAGAAGCCACCCTGCAACTCACCCTGCCCCACCCCCACCAAAATCCAGCCAAGCCAATTCAATACAGCCATTAAATTAGTCAGGCACAACTTGCCCCTAGTGAAGCCGTGTTGGCTGCCACCAATCACCTCATTATTTTTCATGTGCCTTAGTACAGCTCCCAGGAGAATATGTTCTGTGATTTGACCTGGCACAGAGGTAAGGCTGACTGGTCTGTAGTTCACTGGATTATCTTTGCTTCCTTTTTTAAAGATGGAAGTTATGTTTCCCCTTTTCCAATCTGTGGGAACTTCATCAGACTACCAGGACCTCTCAAATATGATGGCTAGTGGTCTAGCAACTTCAGCTGCCAGATCCTTCAGGATCCGTGGATGTATCTCATCAGGTGTTCCTGGACCTGATCTGCTCCTATCGTGGCTGGTTCTTCACTCTCCCAGACCCAGCCAACACCCTCTGTGATTTGAGTGGTGTGGCTCAAGTGGTTGCCAGTGAAGACTGAGGCAATAAAGTTGTTGAATACTTCAGGCTTCTCCATGTCCTCATTAACCAGGTCACCTGTACCGTTCTGGAGAGACCCCACATTCTCTCTCATTTTTCTTTTTTCTTACATACGTGTAAAATCCTTTCTTGTTATTTCTAATATCTCTGGCCAGATTTGACTCTGTCAGGGCCTTAGCTTTTCTAACCTGGTCTCTGATTACATGAGCAACTTCCTTGTAATCATCCCAGGTTACCAGTCCCTGCTTCCATGCTTTGTGAGTTCCCCTTTTGTATTTGATTTTCACCAGGAGTTCTTTGTTTATCCATATAGGTCTCCTGGTGGTTTTGCCTGATTTCTTCCTTTTAAGGGTGCAATGCCTTTGAAGCTGGAGGAGATGATCCTTGAAAGTCAGCCAGCTTTCCTGGGCTCCCAGTCCCTTCAGGGCTTTGTCCCATGGCACACTGCTGAGGAGATTCCTGGAGAGGTCAAAGCTCTTCTGAAGTTAAAGGTTTCAAGCTTGCTGAGCCTCCTCTTCTCAGCTGCACTTAGGATCTCAGACTCCACCATCTCACCATCACTGCAGCTGAGACTACCCATGAGCTTAACATTACGCACAAGCTCCTCTCTGTTGGTGAGAACGAGGTCTAGCATGACACTTCTCCTCGTTGATTCCTCTATCACTTGGAGAAGGAAGTTATCATCAATGCATTTCAGGAATCTACTAGATTGCTTGTGCCCTGTTGTGTTGTCTCTCCAACTGATGTCAGGGTGATTAAAATCTCTCACGAGCACCAGGGCTTTTGAATGAGCAGTGACTTCTCTCTGCCTATGAAGGACCTTGTCCACTTGGTCTTCCTGACTGAGTGGTCTGTAGCAGATTTCTACTATAAAATCTCCCACCCTTCCTTTCACCCTGGCACACAACCACTTTTTTTTTGTCATCACTTGCCAAGTGGAGCTCCATGCATTTTCTCAGCATTTTTTCATACTAGAGGTGGTCCAACCCTCTAATAATTTTTGTGGCTTTCCTCTGAATCTGCTTCAACAGGTCCGTATCCTTTGTACTCTGGAGGCCCCTGAGCTGATGACAGTACTACAAGTAGGGTCTCGTGAGAGTGGAGTAGAGGAGGAGAATCAGCCCCCTTGACCTGCTGGCCACGTTTCTTTTTATTCAGCCCAGGATATGATCAACTTTCTAGGCTACAAGCACACATTGCCAGCTCATATTCAAATTTTCATTCATCAGTATAACCAACTTCTTCCCTGAAAGGCTGTTATCAACGCTTTCATTGTCCAGTTTGTACAATACAAGGTATTGTTCTGAGACTGTATCAGGAATTGTAAGACCTTGCACTTGGCCTCACTGAACTTCATGGGGGCTTTTAAGTCTGTTTTGGGTGTCAACCCTTCCCTCAAGCATGTCAGTTCAGCTTGGTGCACTTAATATCAAGTAATTAGTAATTCTGATAAAGATATTGAATAGTGTGGGTCCCAATACAGGCACCTGAGGAAACATCATTAGTTACTGGCTTTCACTTGGACATTGAGCCATTGACAACAACTCTGTCGGAGTGGTCTTTCAACTAATTCCTTACCCATTGAATAACCCATCCACTCAAACCATTGTCTCTCTAATTTAGTGATAAGGCTGTGGTGTGAGACTGTGCCAAAGGCCCTACAGAAGGCAAGGTAGATGACATCAGTTATTTCTCCCTTATCCACCAACACAGTCCATCACAGACAGCCATCAGATTAGTCAAGCATTGTTTGCCCTTTGTGAAGCCATACTGACTGTCTCGAATCACCTTCCTCTCACTCACAGACCTTGGCACTGATTTCAGCAGGGTCTGTTCCATGATCTTATCAGGCACAGAGGTGAAGGTGAATGCCGATAGTTCCCAGGGTTCTCCTTTTTGCCTTTTTTTTTAAAAAAAAATAGTTGTGATGTTTCCCTTATTCCAATCACTGGGAACTTTGACTGCCATGACTTTTATATGATAGCAACTTAACAACTACTTTTGTCACTTTCCCCTGGACACTGGGTCTATCTCATTGGTTTCCTTGCACTATGTTCAGAGTTCCTCAGATGGTCTCAGGCCTGATCTTCTTCTACGATGGATGGACTTCATTCCCCCAGTCACTAATGAAAACTTCTTGAGTACTGCAACTTTTTCCATGTCGGTTCAACAGATCATGTTTAATATAGCAGGGAGGGTACAATCTCTTTTGTCTCCCTTTTCTGGCTAATGTACCTGTAGAAACCTTTCCTATTATTCTTCACATCCCTTGCCAAATTTAACTTCAGGTGTACCTTAGCTTTCCTCATCCCTTCTCTACACACTAAGGAGTATCACTATATTATTCCCAATATGCATGTTCCAGCTTCCAGTGCATATGCATTTCCCCTTTGTGTTTCATTTTGACCAGGAAGTCCTTGTTCAGTCATGCTGATCTCCCGCCTTCGTTGTCTGATTTCTGCGCAAGGGAATAAGAAGCGTTCGTGGTCTAAGAAAAATGCCTTTAAGTAGCTGCCAGCTCTCTTCTATCCCTTTATCCCACAGGGCAGTTTTCAAGGGAGTCCCTTAAACAACTGAAAGATCACGTTCCTAAGATTTAGAGTACTGACTATACTTTTCACCTGGCCTTTACCCCTCAAGATCATGAATTTAAATAGGGCATGTTCACTGCATGAGAGGCTACCACCAACCTTGATCTGTCCAATAAGTTCCTCTTCATTAATGAGCAACGGGTCCAGTAGTGTATCTCCTCTGATTAGACTTTCTGTCATCTCGATTAGGAAGTTATCTTCCATGCACTCTAAGCGTTTCCTAGACTGCTTGGAGCTTGCTGCACTACTTTTCCAGCAGATGCCAGAGTGATTGAAGTCCCTCAGCAGGATTAGGATCTGAGAGCTTGATGCTTCCCATAGTTCAAGTAAGGACTCTTCATCAACATCCTTCCTATGATGGAGTGGCTTCTAGTAAACAAACGCTGTGAGGATTATTTGTTGACTTGTTCTTTAATGTTGACAACCTGTGCATTGTTGTTTTTCAAAGACAGCTTTGTGCAATCAAGACTATTTTTATCTATCATCTATCTATCTATCTATCTATCTATCTATCTATCTATCTATCTATCTATCTATCTGTTTGATTTGGAGGACAATCCCCCACTTTTTTTCCTTGCCTGTCTCTCCTGAACAGGTTATAACCATTGACTACAGTACGTCAATCATATAATCCATCCCATGAAGTTTCAGTGAACAGATCACATGGCCTTTCAGATGCACAGCCAGAAATCTGTATCCTTCTTTCCTCTCCTATATTACCATACTACTGTGGAAGCTGTTCCTTGAAGAGCATATCTAAGGAGTTCTTGGAAGTGACAGACAAGCCTTCTTATATGGAAGGACCTTGCAAACTCAAGGGGGCTGTTTAAATATATGCCATTAAATTACAAAGAGTTAAATCTCATCACATAATCCACAAGTTCAAAAATTGTTAATAAATACACAATTCTTATGAGTTTGTCTGTGCATTATGTTTTGATTCAACAAAACAAGGCAAAAAAGCCCCAAGTATTTTTATCTATAGCCTTAGACGTCAAGACATGCCTAGATCATTCCTCCTGCGTTATTCTCCAGTGCAACTATTCATCATCTCTTGAGAATTTAGCACTGCTGAGGACACTGAATTTCCTTCCGTAAAAAGAAGACCTTGTAGGCATTTCCAGATATAGATACCTGCCTCTATCCATTAGGTTATAACCTATTACTAGACTATTTAACTCTAAGACAGTTCCGTAAACTGAAGTCACAAATAAATAAACACAGACCTATCTTGCTATTTTTGCATTCCCCCAGGTATTTGTAGCCATCTTTCCAGCACTCACAAGCGAAACACCCCCAGTTGTGTAAGCTTTGTTGAAATATGCATGATATGGCAAGGAAAACTCTTTGGGGAATGCTGTAATCTCTGCACGCATCACGTGTGGTTTTAACATGGATAAAGTAGTAAAGTAAAGAATACAGAGAATAATATTTAATGTAAAACCTCCATTAATGTAATAGAGTCAGAAACACAGACAGCTGAGAAAGATGTATTAAACGTGTCTATGGTTGAATTTAATGTAAAGATATTGGAACAGCAGCCTCAGAGATGGATGTTTTTTTTTTATTCAGCCACACCAGGGCGAAAGCCCACATGCTTTTTTTCTATTCCACTGACAGACAGCAGCAGATGGGCATTTCTTTTTGCCTAAGAAAGCATAGGCAGAGCATACTAAGGGGAAATGCAGCTATATGACTAGATGCTACTGCACAAAACAAATACCAGCACACTGCACATGCTATATAAATCCTGATGAGTGAGGAAGGAAAAATAACTGCCATTGTGCCTTGTTTCCTTAACAGTATGACTCGATCTGTACTCACATACACTCTGCAGCTGACTGTCAGCCTCAAGCAGATTGAAGTTTTCCATTCAAGATTGTTTTAGTGGCTGCAGACAATGACTGGTGGCTAACTGCTGGTTTTTGTGTAGATTCTTCATTAAGCAGACCTCTTAATTTACTTCTCTGTTGACATGTGAGTGCATGTAATGGCGTGTGTTTGCTTTGTGAGGCTTTGTGTTGGAAAAGGCGTGCTGCGTAGAAACCTTTCTGTAACAGAAGACAAAACACAGTGCGAGTCTATTGTTGGCATATGTTTGTCTCTTTTTGTAGTTCCTGAGCAGCTGTTTATAATTACAGACTCTCCACTCTTAAAACCCAGGGGCCTGCATGGAAGAGCTCAGATAATCTGACTAGATTTAGCCACAAGGTAGGACCAGATGAGGGAGGATGCAAAGGTATAAAAGAAAATAACAGCAAAAGGGGAAGTAGCACACAGAGGTCATAAGATGCAAGTTCAGACCTGTCACAGGAGAATCAATAGCCTACTTTTCCCACCAGAAAGAGAAGTCAGCTGAACTATCTTAACTTAATAGAAAGTGGTTGGTTTTTTTCCACAGAATATACCAGGGAATTTGCCCTTTATTTGTGATGGGAGCAGAGGATGTAAGAATTCACCTTTTTGGTGTGGTCAACGTTCTACATACTCTTATCACACCACCTGTTTCTGCCAAGACTCACACCTTCCCCATAGAAATTTGTATTTAAGTGTTGATCCATATGAAGGCGGCATCTGGCAGATCATATTGGTCCTGTGGGGATATTTAGGGTACATCTCAGAAATTTCTCTGATTTCATGAGCTGAAATCCATTTCAGAGCCTTATAGTCTTTTTTCTAGATGTGTTGAATGCCTTTTCTAAACACGTAAGTTCCACACAAGATTGCAAATTTCATTTCTTCCAGTACCTATGGTCAGTTTAACTAATATGATTTTGGTGTATCCTACTTGACTAAAGTCTCAAAATTTGGCCAAGAAAAAAATGTCTGTATCAGCTCATCTAAGTCTTCAGTAAATATCACTCTGGATAATTATCACAGGACCACTGCTCAAAGAGGGGTCTGGTGTGGGCTTTTCTACATCTTTTCCTACAAAATCTTCACAGACAAAACTAAATAACGTCTAGCTCTAAATCTTTCTGCACGGAAAGATTAATTATAGAAAACTAAAGTATAAAATATTTTACCTTACTCATGGAGAATGCTCCAAGATGTAAGGGAAAACTGAGCAGGAAATAAAAGGGTTCACACACGACATTCTCTGTGCTCACATGCCATTGCATCCAAACACTTTCCACACTGTGGCACACTTCCCATTCCAACCCAATCCTCCAAACATCACTTCCTTCTTTCACCCATCCTTGCAGGCCAGACTGGTTGCACCTGCTCCTTGCTGCCATATCTCACTACATCCACAGATTTTTCTATCTAAGCAGTGACTTTCTTTCTCTCTGTCTTTCTCTTTGCCCTCTATATCCTTATCTTCCTCCTGTGAATATGATCTGTTCTCTGAACAGCAATCAGCAACCCCCCTTCTTCAGCATTCTCTGTCCCCCCAGTAATGCACTTATCCTTACCTTTTCAGTAAAGTATTTGACACTCTCTCCAGTAGCATCCTTGTAGCTAAACTGAGATAGTGTGGTCTGGATGATCAGGTAGTGAGATGCATCATGAAGCAGTTGAAGGAAAGAAGTCAGAGAGTTGTGGTCAATGGGACAGAGTCTAGTTGGAGAAGTGTGTCTGGTGGAATCCCTCAGGGGTCGGTACTGGAACCAGGACTGTTCAACATATTCATCAATGACCTGAATGAGGGAGCAGAGAGCACCATCAGGAAGTTTGAGGATGACACAAAACTGGAAGGAGTGGTTGACACACTAGAAGGCTGTGCTGCCATTCAGCGAGACCTGGACAGGATGGAGAGTTGGGCAGGGAGAATTTTTATTAAATACAACAAGGGCAAGTGTAGAGTCTTGCACATGGGAAAGAGCAACCCCATGTACCAGTATAGGTACTGAGCTGCTTGAGAGCAGCATAAGAGAAAGGGACCTGAGGGTCCTGGTGCACAACAGGATGACCATGAGACAGCAAAGTGCACTTGTGGCCAAGAAAGCCGATGGCATCCTGGAGTATATCAGAAGGGGTGTGGCTACTAGGGCTAAGGAGGTTCTCCTCCTCCTCTACTTTGCCCTGGGGAGGCCACCTGTGGAATATTCTGTCCAGTTCTGGGCCCCTCAGCTCAAGAGGGAACTGCTTGAAAGAGTCCAACACAGAGCCAGATAAAGGGAGTGGAACATCTCCCTTCTGAGGAAAGGTTGAAGGAGCTGGGTCTCTTTAGCTTGAAGAAGAGGAGGCTGAGGAGTAACCTCATTAATGTCTATAAAGAGGTAAAGGGTGAGTGTCATGCGAATGGAGCCAAGGCTCTTCTCAGTGATGTCCAATGATAAGACAAGGGACAAAGGGTGCAAGCTGGAGCATAGGAAGTTCCACAAAACCATTAGGAAAACTTTTTCCCTGTGAAGGTAACAGAGCACTGGAACAGGCTGCCCAGGGAAGTTGTGGAGTCTCCTTCTCTGGAGACATTCAAAATCCACCTGAACGCGTTCCTGTGTGACCTGTCCTAGGGGACCCTTATTAGGCAGGAGGTCTGGACTAGATGATCTTCAGATGTTCCTTCCAACCACTACCATTCTGTGATTCTGTGATTCTGTGATCATCATCATAATCATCATCAGCAGCAGCAGCACAAATTGAGCTAAACAAGATTACAGTGTGTCACAACGGTCTTCTACCACATCTTCATAAGATCTAAGCTGCGACAAACTGTTGTTCAAATGATTTTTAATGTGACAGCAGTATCCAAACTAGTTTTTGTCTGTTTTAGAAATCAGGCATATTGTACTCAAGAATGTAAATTTATTCATGAAGTTTGTAATCTGATTTAAAAGTAAGAAGTTGATTACAGTTTCTTTAGCAATTGTTGCTGTTAATTGCTCAGTTTTCTAGTCAATACCTAACTTAGGAGAACTAAGAAAAGCAGAGTGGCAAGGAGAAAGTTCTGGACCAGTTTCCAAAGTCATCCTTGGAACTGGCAAGAGAAGTGATTTTGGACAAACTCCTGTATCACTGTGCTTTCAATCCTGACCCAGAGTTTCCAGTGCTTCCCAGAAATGAATATTAATGTCTGAGCATTTTGTACTGACTATTTTAAAAGCTGAGTCTTTCTGTCATTGGATCTGCTCTTTTCCTACTGTGAGGTCGTTTTAACTTTCTGCTTTACTGAACAGGCATCTTGATTAGGTTTTTAAGATTTTTAATAAGAATAAGTGAAAGGAGATGGCACACCCTCAACAGCTGTAGGTACTCATGAAGCTACCTGACATAGAGAGATGTTTCACCTCCTTCCACTGTATTTTGGCAGTTTAAGCACAGTAAGACAAAGAGAGATTTTGTGAAATGCTGAACTCCTGAGAGAAGCTAGGCTAAGGTTATGATGCACCAAACAAAGGAGAGTCTTTGCCAGAGGGTAATAAATATGGTAAGTATTCTGCTTTTGGGGGAATAAAGAGAATCATTATGGAAATAGTGATTTACTATGGGAATCACAATGATACTATGAGGCAAAGTTTACAGGCTTAGGGCTTAGGTGCATAATATGAGAAATAGCTGCATGCAAATACATTACAAATTCTTCCTCTCTGTGTGACGTTTTATAAAATAGCTAAAGTTTATTGGTTGAAATTTTTATTTTCTTTTTATACAAAAAAAGACCACAACACTACCAAGATCACCTCTCTTTCCCAAAGCAGGATTCTATCTTCAAACTTTTCTGTAAAGATATTTTCTTTCAAACATTAGTTCAATTCCCGTATCACTATACCACATCACAATCACAGAATGATAGAATGACAGAATCACAAAATGACTGAATGACAGAATCACAGAATCACAGAATGTTAGGGATTAGAAAAGACCCTGAAAGAAAGATCTTCTAGTCCAACCCCACTGCCAAAACAAGATCATCTAGATTAAGTCACACAGGAACATGTCCAGACAGGTTTTGAATGTCTGTTTTGAATTTCCAGGGAAGGAAACTCCACAACCTGCTTGGGCAGCCTGTGCCAGTGCTCTGTCACCCTCACAGGGAAAAAGTTTTTCCTAATGGTTTTGTGAGACTTTCTATGCTCCAGCTTGTACCCATTGCCTCTTTTCCTGTCAGTGGACATCACTGAGAAGAGCCTGGTTCCATCCGTGTGACACTCAACCTTTACATATTTATAAACATTAATAAGGTCACCCTCAATCTCCTCCAAGCTAAAGACACCCAGTTCTTTCAGTCTTTCCTCATAAGGCAGATGTTCCACTCCCTTCGTCATCTCTGCGGCTCTACACCGGACTCTCTCCAGCAGTTCCCTCTCTCTCTTGAACTGAGGGGCCCAGAACTGGACACAATATTCCACATGTGACCTCACCAGGGCAGAGTAGAGTGGGAGGAGAACCTCTCTCGACCTACTAGCCACACCCCTTCTGATATACCCCAGGATGCCGTTGGCTTTCTTGGCCACCAGGGAATATTGCTGGCTCATGGTCATTCTGCTGTCCACCAGGACACCCAAGTCCCTTTCTTTTATGATACTCTCCGACACATCAGTCCCCAACTTACACTGGCACATGGTGCTGCTCTTTCCCAGTGTAAAACTCTACACTTGACTTTGCTGTATTTTGTAAGTTTTCTCCCCACCCAGCTGTTTGACTTTCAGATTAAAATTGATTAGATTACAGGAGAGAAAAGTTCAAAACACATTTCATTTTCAAGGAAGTTCATACTGGATTTTCCAATACCTGGGCACATATTTTGGTCATAAATTTAATTAAAACAGAAAGATTGGATGACAAATCAAACTTTACACACACTATAAAAATCCTTTTTTGAGTTATATCATCTCCAACTCCCCATAACTGCTAAGAATGAAAGAAAAGAAAACATTGATTTCCCTCCATTTATTTTTTCCTGTTTTCCATACCTTGAAGAACTGAAGATCTTTTCTACTGCATATTTTAAGATGCATATTTATTCAAACAGTGCTATAATGTACAAATCAATATAGGGTCAGGCTTAATTCAGCACTTTGTTAAGATCAAAGGAGTATTGCTGGTATTTTATTTCTAGCTTTTGCATTGAAGTATATCTTTTACTTATGTTCAACTACATAAAGAGCAGGCTTAACTGAATTTCCAAGCCCTTTGGTTATGAATTGGACTTGTGAATGTTAAATTAACCATTACTATAAGTATTGCTATAAATATGTCTATAAAACCCAAACATTGTTCTTGATTAATAGATTAAACTGAGGCTAAATTGACTTTTTTCTTAATTTGTTTTTTCCATATTAATCTTATTAAAAATACCTCTGAATTCAATTAACATTTAACACAGAGATTGTGTTTGGTAATTGACTTATTTTTTTTGCTAATTGGTTACATATTAAATACTCATTTTCCAAGAACTGTTCATTATCAAAGAATAATAATTTTAATGAAGAAATTACTTTTTGTTCGGGAGGTTTTACTTTTAAGTTAATAAAGCAAACATTTTTGTTGAATCACCTCTAAATTAGGAGTATTACGAACAATCATTCTAGTTCTCTTACTCTTTATATATAACTACCACTACATAATACTTCATTGAAAAGCACTGGAGAAGCCAATAGCAAAATTCCATTCTTAGGGAAGTCATCTGTATTTGTTTAAACAAGAATAATTACCAGCCATAGATGCTTGTATGATTAATTGCTTAATAACAGTATTTACTTGTACTAATTAAAACACTGCCTTTTATTTCAAGTTAGCTATGGCTTATGATAAACACCTATAGAGACATTTTTAAAAATGTGATGTTATTTTAAGAATTATTTACAGAATTTTTGTTTCATTAAGGCCTCCTGTGAATGAATATGAAACCTGTAAAGGAAAAAAAAGAACAACCCACAACAAAAGATGTGAGAGACACTGAAAATAATTTTCTGTGTAATGTGATACTTTTTATAACACAGGAAAAACTAGAATGTATTTTTATTCTCAGCTGACGTAAGTAGGCCAAATTTCCTTTCCTGGTTTAACATGTGGAATCCCAGTCCTCAAAGTTCTTACCTCCTGTACTATCATAGAATCATAGAATCATAGAATGTTAGGGATTGGAAGGGACCTCGAAAGATCATCAAGTCCAATCCCCCTGCCAGAGCAGGAATGCCTAGACTATGCCACACAGGAACGTGTCCAGGCAGGTCTTGAATGTCTCCAGAGAAGGAGACTCCACAACCTCCCTGGGCAGCCTGTTCCAGGGCTCCGTCACCCTCACTGAGAAGAAGTTTCTTCTCGAGTTTAAGCGGAACCTCTTATGTTCCAGTTTCAGCCCATTACCCCTTGTCCTATCAGTGGTTGTCACCGAGAAGAGCCTGGCTCCATCCTCGTGACACTCACCCTTGATATATTTGTAAACATTAATGAGGTCACCCCTCAGCCTCCTCTTCTCCAAACTAAAGAGCCCCAGCTCCTTCAGTCTTTTCTCATAAGGGAGATGCTCCACTCCCTTAATCATCCTAGTTGCCCTGTGCTGGACTCTCTCCAGCAGTTCCCTGTCTTTCTTGAACTGAGGGGCCCAGAACTGGACACAGTATTCCAGATGGAGTCTCACCAGGGCAGAGTAGAGGGGAAGGAGAACCTCTCTCGACCTACTAACCACCCCCCTTCTAATACACCCCAGGACGCCATTGGCCTTCCTGGCCACAAGGGCACAGTGCTGGCTCATGGTCATCCTGCTGTCCACCAAGACTCCCAGGTCCCTTTCCCCTACACTACTCTCTAATAAGTCATTCCCCAACTTATACTGGAACCCGAGGTTGTTCCTACCCAGATGCAAGACCCTACATTTACCCTTCTTATATTTCATTAAATTTTTCCCCGCCCAACGCTCCAGCCTGTCCAGGTCTCGCTGGATGGCAACACAGCCTTCTGGTGTGTCAGCCACTCCTCCCAGCTTGGTGTCATCAGCAAATTTGCTGATAGTACTCTCTAGTCCCTCATCCAAGTCATCGATGAATATATTGAATAATACTGGTCCCAGTACCGACCCTTGAGGCACTCCACTGGATACAGGTCTCCAGCCAGACTCTGCCCCATTGACCACAACTCTTTGGCTTCTTCCCCTCAGCCAGTTCACAGTCCACCTCACTACCCGAGAGTCTAGACCATACTTCTGCAGTTTAGCAGCAAGGATGCTGTGGGAGACTGTGTCAAATGCTTTACTGAAGTCAAGGTAGACCACATCCACTGCTCGGCCATCATCTATCCACCTTGTTATATCCTCATAAAAGGCGATGAGGTTAGTCAAGCACGACTTCCCTTTGGTGAAGCCATGTTGACTGTCTCTAATGACCCTCTTATCCCTGATATGCCTTGAGATGGCACCAAGGATAAGTTGTTCCATCACTTTCCCAGGGATGGAGGTGAGGCCGACCGGTCTATAGTTACCCGGGTCCTCCTTCTTGCCCTTTTTGAAGACTGGAGTGACATTTGCTTCCCTCCAGTCCTCAGGCACCTCTCCCGTCTCCCAAGACTTGGCCAAGATGATGGAGAGTGGTCTAGCAATGACATCAGCCAGCTGCCTCAGCACCCGTGGATGCATCCCATCTGGACCCATGGATTTATGGATGTCCAGATTGCTTAATTGGTCCCTAACCCAGTCCTCATTGACTAAAGCATACTCCTCCACTACCCTGACTTCCTCTGGGGCCTCAGGGGAATGGGGCTCCTCAGGACAGCCTCCGGCAGAGTAGACAGAGGCAAAGAAGGCATTCAGTAACTCTGCCTTCTCTGTATCATGTGTCACCAAGGCACCCACCTCATTCATCAGTGGGCCTACATTGCCTCTGGTGTTAGTTTTATCAGCATAAAGATGCTGACCTCTTAAATGAGTAAAAACATGGACACGCCCAAGTAGAACAAAGCATGGAGTAGTTCTACATGCTGGCACAAAATACCAAGGCCATTTAACATGCATTCTTTTACTTTAGGGAACATTAGATAAATGGGACAGAGAGAATACAAACAACGTTTATTCCTGCATGCCTGCCTTATAACTGGAGTTTAGTCCTGCAAAATTATCACTGAAGTGTATGCTCCTTCTTAGACTCAGTGAGTGTGCATCCACTAGATATGAGGAAAACTTACTACAGGTAATTTAGTAATTTGGCTAGTGTTAGAAAAAAAATCCTAGATTTTTTAGTATGTGTGTACAGGTAGATAGACATTACTATAAGAAAGTTATAAAAACCTTATTTATTGAACTACACAAGTTAAAATCTGTTCAGTCTTTTTTTCCTCTTTTTTTTTAACATAAATTTCTGAATTTTGTTTTTCTTCTCTTGTGAGGAATTGCATAAGCCAGACATTAGGAGGAAGGCTTAGGTATAAGCACCTTTCAGAAATCCTGGGAAATCACTGCAAAAAATCACTGAGGTTATGCACTATATACAGAAGACTTACTCAAGCTCACCTTCCAGTACGGTCATCCTGATTTATTAGCACACTCTGATTAATTTAAGCAGTTTTATTGATTGAACTTAGAGTGTGGCTTCCTCTTCTTTTTCCCTGTCTTCAAAATCATGTTCCTGACCAGTAAGTTTAGCTTGGTGTGGAACTTACTTTGAAATACCAACTGAGAGCTATACCTGGGATGCTCTTACACTCCCTGTTTTTTGGTAGGGCTCTGCAGTGCAAAAAGTAGAGCACAGGAATGGCACAAGCCCTGGCACTGTTTAGCTAGCTGCATTCCTGTATCAGTAACAAAATACTGTCAGGTGAAAGAGTAGTTTATTTACAACTAAAAGGCACCAGGCTCTCATTGTGCAACATACCACAGCACTGAAAGGCCAACTACCAATGCAAAGCAACATAGCTATAGGATCTGCATTTCCAAACACAGCTTTAGCAATATTTTCGCCTTGAAGAAACCAAGCATACTAGACATTCTTGCCTACCAACCACTACCAAGCATTAGGAGAATATAGGACTATGACAGTGGACCCAGGCAGTTCAAGCTGTACTTGTTTATGTTCCAGAAGCCGTTTTTTTTTCTCACACCTATTCAGCACACTCTACTTTTTTGCTTTCTCAGTAAACACAGTTGAACCCTTTTTTAACAAGGATAAGCACAGATAGAAAAGAAGAAGAGTTGTGGATTGATTTGTATAACTGATATTTTCTGTTAAGTTTGAATTTACAGTGCATCTTGCTGGCTGAGTAATTTATTTATTGTGTCCGCCCTGTCCCTTTGCATCTTCATAACCCAATTTTTCAGCCATAAACTTACTTTTGCTTTGGAGTGTATTTCACAGTCTATTGCCCCATTGCTGTTGTCCCAGCTGCTTATCTTCCATCTTCTCTTTCGATGCTCAGGTCAAGAGCACCCTGTAAATGAAAAAAAAATCTGCAACTCATGCAGACATTATGCACCAACGAGAGCACAGGCCTAATCCGGTCCATCACTACCCGTCTACCTCCAATTTATTAGGAAGGCAATAGCTCTTAAACTGCACATTGGTAGGTGCACACAATTTGTTCTGTCTCCCACAGTTACTGCTTTAAGATCCATCTAAGCAGACGCAAAATTTGCTTTTGTTTCTTTTTCATTTCTCACTACTAAATGTAGCTTTTTTTTTTGCATAAATCATACATACTATGACAATGTGTCATTGTAAAATATTTCACACATCATGACCTTTGAGTGTTCCTTCAAAGATTTATGAAAGCTGAGCATGAGGTATGCTTAGTGATGCCTATACAAACACTTTGAAACCTCTCTCCTATAAAGGCTCAAGTCACTTTAAGAGTTATTTTTGAAACTCAGTGCTCAGTCTGAGGTCCTTTGGCAGTGTTTGACAGCTCTCATTTGCTAAATAAAGTACAATTTGCCAATCTGAAATAAATGTAAACTGTCATGTTTCTTCCACGTTAATTAAGGTCTGATTAATGCATTTCAGCAGTTGTTGCTGGTACAGCAGGGGGATGCCTTTTGTTGCAAAAACAAAACCCATATATAAATCATGGTTCTGCTTCATCTACTGAGCTTTGCATTAAGCTTTAAAGATTGATTTTTCTGAAAATATTGTCAGTCTAGTCTCTTGAACAAAACAATCTTGAGGACTACACGCGAGATTTGCAGTTGTCCACCCCATATAAATTCTGCTATTGTAAGGTAAACAAAGTTGCAAAATTAAAATTGATTCCAAACTCCCTTTGGCAAAATGCTCAAGGAAGAACAGGACGAGTTCTGTGGAGATGTTTGGGACAGGAACCTACCTGTCACGTGTTTCAATTAGCATTCATAGAAAACATACTGAATTTGTGCCAAAAAAAAAAATGGATGATGAAGATTAAGGCAAACTGTGCCATTACAAGAGCTCGTTATTTTAGGATGAAAGTGAAATACGTGGCCAGCAGGTTGAGAGAGATGATTCTGCCCCTGTGCTCTGCTCTGGTGAGACCTCACATGCAGTGCTGCGTCCAACTCTGGAGCCCTTAACACAAGAAGAATGAGGACCTGTAGGAACAAGTCCAGAGGGGGGTCACAAAGATGATCAAACGGCTGGAGCACCTATCCTGTGAGGACAGGCTGAGAGAGTTGGGGCTGTTCAGCCTGGAGAAGAGAAGGCTCCAGAGAGACATTATAGTGGCCTTCCAGTAACTGAAGGAGGCTACAGGAAAACTGAGGAGGGGCTGTTCACAAAGGTGTGTAGCAATAGGATGAGGGGCAATGGTTTTCATAGAATTATAGAATCATAGAATCTTATCAGCTGGAAGAGACCTAGAAGATCATCGAGCCCACCCTTTATCTGAGCCCTATCAACCTACTAAAAGATTCCCCCCAGCCAAGGGACTTTATTGAGGAATCTCCCAAACAAATCATAGTCTACCCTTCAGAAGTCCCAAGTGGCAGTTTTGCTGTCACTCTTCCTAGCATTGCCAAGAATAGACAACTTGATAATTTCATGATTACTGGTCTCTAGACGGCCTCCAACTGCCACATCTTCCACTAGACCTTCTCTGTTCACAAACAGAAGGTCCAGCAGGGCATCTTCCCTGGTCGGTTCACTTGCCAGCTGTGTGAGGAAGTTATCCTTCACACATTCCAGGAACCTTCTGGATTGTTCCCTCTCTGCTGTCTTGTATTCCCAGCGGATACCTGGAAGGTAAAAATCCCCACAAGGACAATGGCAAGTGAGCATGAGATTTCTCCCAACTGTTTATAGAAAGTTCTATCTACCTCACTGCTCTGTTTGGGAGGTCTATAGCAGACTGCCACAGCAATATCACCTTTATTGACTCTTAACCTAATCCAAACACTTTCAACCTCATCATCACAATGCTCAATTTCTGAGCTTTCATAACATTCTTTAACATACAGGACCAACGCACCACCTCTCCCTCCCTGTCTATCCCTGTGAAAGAGATTGTATCAATTGACTCTGGCATTCCAGTTGTGTGAGGTATCCCACCACATTTCTGTGATGGCCACTATGTCATAGTTTTCCTGCCACATCAAAGCTTCAAGCTCCTCCTGTTTGTTACTCATACTACATGCATTGTTATAGAAGCACCTCAGGTGAGCTAATGATCCCAACACCTTTTATGGGGGGGAATCCTGTTTCCTACCTGACTCTTCTCAGATGTTTCTATGATTTTTAAACACTTACCTCTTGTCCCAGCTGAGATGACAGAGCAAGATTCCTCACTAGTCCACCATCCTAAGGGTCCTGATGTGCTTCCCCAAGCTTATTCTTTACAGGCCCAGTTATGTCCCCTTCCCTCTTCATTACTAGTTTAAAGCTCTATCAATGAGCCCTGCTAACTCCTGCCCCAAAATCCTTTTTCCCCTCTGGAACAGGTGCATCCCACCTGCTGCCTGCAGGCCAGGTGCCTCATATATCAGCCCCTGATTGAAAAACCCAAAACCCTGCCTGTAGCACCATTGCTGGAGCCATGAGTTCACCTGATAGCTCTTTCTTTTCATCTCCTCATTGATGACTGCCACCGAAGGTGTAGATGAGAAAATAACTTGTGCCCTGATCCCTTAAGCAGCCATCCCAAGGCCTTGAAATCTATTTCGACTGATTTTGGCTTTCTCCTAGTAACCTCATCAATACCTACCCAAAAAACTAACAGGGGGTAATAGTCAGAGGGCTTTACTAGGGTGAGAAATTTGTCTATCACATTCCTAAACTATGCCCTGGGGAGACAGTAAACCTCTCTGCAAAGCAGGTCAGGATGGCTTATTAGGCCCTCTGCCACCCTTAGGAGTCACGCACCACAATGACACATCTACTTTTCTTTTTAGAGCTAGATCTGATGGTGGATCTATGGTGACCCAGTCTCTGGCTCTTCAGGCCTGGGTGAGTCATTCTCCTCTCCATCTGCTAACGATTCCTGCAGAATGCCATACTCGCTCTGCAAGACCATTTGGGATGATGAGGGAGGTTGGGAGGGGATAGGCCTGCCTCTCCGGAGAGGGAACTGTCTCCATTCCCCCCCTATGTCTTAGGTCACATTTTTCAGGACAGCAAGAGGATGTGGGATCTCCTTCCTTTTGAGCAACCTGCCCCTCTCCTGGGGATGTCTGGCTCCACCAGTCCATTTCCCTTTCACAGTCCCTTATTGCTCTTAGCCTAACGACTTCATCCTTTAGCTCAGCCACCATGCTGAGCACGTCATTCACCTGTTCACATCTGATACTGGTGTTGTCTCCACTACCCAGTTTCAAATGCCAGGCTCTGGCACTCTATGAGGCCAGAGGCCTGGATACCTACATGTTTGTGTGGGACCTCTGTCTGAGTGCCCATTGTTTCTTTAATAACAGCCTTCGAGTAACAACTATGGCTGACAAAAAACTGTCCCTTTGCAAGACAAGGGTCAGCATTGCGGTGAGAACTCCTCTCCCCTAGTTTTAAACTAGAGCAGGGTAGATTTAGAATAGATGTTAGAAAAAAAAAGTCTTTACGGTGAATGTGGTGAAACACTGGCACAGGTTGCCCAGAGAGATGGTGGAGGTCCCATCCATGGAGACATTCAAGGTCAGGCTTGATGGGGCTCTGAGCAACATGATACAGTTAAAGATGTCCTTGCCCACTGTTGGAGGTGTGGACTAGATGACCTCCGAATGTCCCTTTCAACCCAATACATTCTACAATTTTATGATTTTAGAACAACTAGAAGATATTGTAGCTAGGATGCCTAGAAACGAGAGACAACCTGTGATACAACTAATAAGTATGTGAAAACCCCCAGAAATTTTAACTGCAACTTTAATATATGGAAACAGTTTGGGAAAATAAAATCAGTCTGAAAGAACAAAAACCATCATCACCTATTGGTTGTTGTTAGTGAAAACAGAAATTAATAGCACCTATTCATTGCTCAATGTGTCCTATACCTTCTTACATCTCTAGGATGTTGAAGGAACTTATTTTTTGTCCAAAACTGAGTTTTCTCTCCAAGAACCTCCCATGCTGCATGTCCTTTTCCTTTCCACTGCAGGTTGAAACCTGAACAAACTTTCTTCAGTATCTTGGACTCTCTCTAGGGATCCCTGGCTGACTCCAGGTTCTGATGTGGATCATCTCTGAAGTCAGACACTTGTCTGTTACCACATTGGCCATGCTTTAAAGACCTCACTTTTGGGGTTGTTTTGGTTTGTCATTTCTTTTTTTAGAGGCGGTTGTGTTCCCTTCTGTGACTGGTTTGTATTCCCCTCCGTGATGGTTTGGCTTATTCTGAAAACTTCCTTTCAGCATTACATATCCATAAAATTAGCCTATCACAAGAATATCTGCTGTTACATTATTGATAAATTTGTGATAACTTGTAACAGTATATACCTACTTTGCTGTTACTGTTATTGGTTGTTACTGTAATATCAATTGTTGCTCTATGATTGATTGATGCTGTTATTGGTTACTGATAGTAATTTGTAATAACTTGGTATGTGTACATTTGCATTCATGTTGTCACTCATAGGCATACTTCTTAGTGGTAATTTTATGGTAGTATACCTCCTCGTGATGGGGTTTTTTTTTGGTATTTCTGGTAATCTGTAATAAAGTAGAAAAATTTAGAGGATAACAGTCCCCATATTCTTGCATAATAGAGTATCCTATAAAATGATCTCTACACATCTGCGGGCTGTGTAACTTTTTGGGTCACAACAAACTGGTGGAAGAAGCACCAGATGAGTAGGAACTTGGTAAGGGCTTGGTCAACTGTTGTCACCTCACTCAGAAGCCTCTGGTTTCAAGCTACTTGGTCATTCACATTTAAAGAAAAATGCATATTTGTGCAAAGGGAGTATGAATTATATCTATTAGTTAAATGACACTGAATGAATTGCTGCTCTGACACAAAACAGAATTTAGCTGTCTGAAAACGGAGAAGAAAAAAATTAGTCTCAAGCAGTATCTACTCTTACAAAAGTGCCATCAAAATAGATTAATATTAATATAAATACAATTCCATCTTTTTCTCTTTGTTCATGGATGGGAAACTACAGAACATTGCATGAAGTCAGCTACATGCTATCATTTTCTATTGTTCATTAATGCTTTTTAGAAAAGAAGCTTTAAATCATCTTCAATATATACATTTAAACTCAGATGCTTTTCAGTCTCAGTGTTATACCTACCCATTTTACCTGAATCCTCTCTCTTCTTTGAATGCTGTCGTCAGATCACACCCAATAACACAACATGGTCATGGTCCTCTGAACATGTCTCCATTAGATTTTGGATGTACAGTCTCAAGGTTCAAGGAAGATGCTTCTTTTGTGACTGAAAACTGTGCATGATTTTCTTATCTTACCTTTTTGCAATTATGGCAATTACTAATCATAGAATATCTTCAGTTGGAAGGCCAGGATTCTTAGTAGTGTGTAAAATTGTCTCCCTAAAAGCAACAGAGACCAGGAACTCAAATCACACAGAAAATCCACTTGATTACTCTCATGTTTTAACCAGCATTAAAATGAGCAAGATGCATATATGGGAATGAGCCAGAATCTCAGATGCAAATCTTGCATTAAAAGGCAAAGAATGAATATTTACTTTCATAGCAAGGAACAATCCATGTGTAAGAAGAGCATAAAACTTAGTTTTATTGAGCTTCTGAACTTCAAGGTATTGTTTTTAGGAGTGGGGTGAAGATAAACTAAGTATATTTGATTTCTGTCTTTATGCACTAATCAGAAAACACTCCTTCAACTGCAGATTGTGAAAAAAAAAAAGAGTCCAGGAGGTCTATGTATTTATACAAATCATTTTAAATTGTAATATTTTTTCATTTGCCTGGGGATCATATTTCTATAAAGGCTATTAATATTTGTGAAGTATTATGCTAAAAATAGTAATATAATTAAAGGCAAATGCCTCTATTTATTTCATGCAAAAAGCACATATACAGCTTTTTTTCAGCAAAAGTATGTGGTAACTAATAACTACAAAAAGAAAATGAAAGTCAACGGGACAAGCCTTCCAAAGGAAGGTTTATCTAAAACATTTCTCAAAAAACCTGGAAGATATTACACCACACTATCAGGGACAACCTACAACATATTCCTGTTGCATTCAGCTAAGTCTCTAACAACAAAACTAATTACCTAGATCAGCTGTTGGACAAATAATATCACCGTTTTGAAGCTCTGACATATAGTCATCATGCTAATAGAATAAATGCTTTTGCTAAAAGAGGATTCTAAACACGAGTTTTTTCAGCCATAGTGCTCCACAATTTGCAAAAAACACAAGGCTGGTAAAATATGCTGTAACTTAACTCTCTTTTCACATTCCTAGGAAATACGATAATATGAAAAAGATTTAGTGTCAGAGTTAAGATTTTAATTTTATGCAAAAATTTTTGCTTTGTTTCATTTCCTTTTTTTGGAATATGTAAATATTATGTTTACACCAAGATAAATTTATGATTGGCCTGGGTTTGTTTCATTTATTATTCATTATCTTCTTTATTCCAGTGATACAAAATATTTATGGAAGTTAGTTACACTGCGTATTATTTTTGGTCTCCCTTGAACATGGTATTACAAGAATAAAAAATAGGTAAGTTACTTGGGTCAGGGAGAATTGTGTTAATAATCTACTGTTGTGAGAATCTTTCCAGCAAGCAAACAAAGAAACATTGCATTTTTTGAGGAATACTTTTTACATTTGGTCTTAGCCAAAAATAGACAAAAATACTATCTAAAGCAAAGATATTAATTAAATAAGCCCTAATCTTATATTCCTAGTGGCCTTTGATTTGCCACATTCCTATAAATTCCTTCCTTCTTTATTTTTCTTATTTCTTTTTAATTCAAATGTGAACCAACTTATTTTGAAAATTTTTAAACAGTTACATTTTTATACAGCCTATTCCACCACTGCATGCCAAAATATTTTATAGAACAGTTGGTATCATTAACAAACATCAGTTCCTTAAGATGGTACATCACACTAGCAGTGAAACCAGA
This sequence comes from Trogon surrucura, assembly GCA_020746105.1. Classification (NCBI taxonomy): domain Eukaryota; kingdom Metazoa; phylum Chordata; class Aves; order Trogoniformes; family Trogonidae; genus Trogon; species Trogon surrucura. The sequence goes on along the minus strand of CM036658.1, from coordinate 35,631,879 downwards.
AGTAGAATCAAGGTTATTAACACTTAGTCAAATGCTTCCCACATTTTTCCACATTCTGAGAAATAAATTTAGGAAATTCTGTTCTTTTTCCAAACTCCTAAAAGCTTCTCAGCAATATCCAGCTCCTTATTAAACTGAGAAAAAAATAAAAGGTGCCAAAACTTAGATTTATTGTGATTAGCTATTAAGGATCAAATGTTATTGCTTTTACATAAATGTAGAGAAAAACAAGTATGTATATAGGAGATGCATAAAACAGTTGCATTAAGGAGACAGTTAACAGGGAAGTATCAGTCAAAGGATCAAAGGTCCAACAGTCCTTTCATGTTTAATAGTTTTTCAATAACACACTTAGCACAGAACATATTTTCTTCACATTTGTTTTTGGTTTTGCTTCCTTTTCTAAATATGGTACAGGATATGTAGTAGTTGCCCCATGATTCAGTGAACATTCAGTTAGTAGTGACATTGAAAACAGATAAATATTCTTGCTTCAAATCAACTCAGGAATGATGGCTACAGCAAGGCATCAGTTACTGTACTTCAGTGTTTCTATCATCAGTTAAGCCAGTCTAGAAAAGAGCTGCATTTCCTCAAGATTTGAGCTAGACCCTTAACAGCAGCTTTAGGTGAAAGTTTCCCTGGTCATAAAAGAAATACAAAAAATAGGCGAAATGGAAGTAGGAATTTGCTGTTGATTCACTTTAGCAAGGCAGAACTTTGAATCACAGAGAAATACTCCTCAGCCTTTAGTATCCCCCCCAAAATCCTAATGAGACTTTTTTCCCTTCAAAACAAATTGATTAGATTTATTGGTCTGTGAACTGACATTCTATCATGAATTAAGACACTGTTGGTTCCTTTCTAATTAAAAAATGCATCAATAGACTGTCCGGAGATGGAGAAAAAAAAAGTAAAATAAAGTATTTCCATACTGGAAACTGATTAATTTTTGTGTATTAAAGAGCTTCATATAAAAAAAAAACCCAAACCAACAATTAACATTTGCTAAATGGGTGCATTTTTCTCCCACCAGAAAAAAATAATTACAATAACACCAGCTCTTTTGGTTTATAAGAGCTATCTCTTCTCAGATAGTCCTCATGAATTAGAAATTAAAAAGAAATGTACCTATGCCATCTTCCTGTCACTCTCTTGGGCACAGATAACCTTCCTTCATCCTTCATTTTGATGACATCATCATGGTAAATCGAGGTCATCTACTCTGGACAGAAACATCTGCAAAAGCAAGAAAGAAACAATGCTCCCTCTTGTAAGCCCAGGGCACACTGTCTTCTCCCCTTGAAGAGGAGCTTTTATTTTTTTTATTTTGTTTTTACAGTGAAATATTTTCTTCTTTCTAATGTTTTCTTTTTATTATATTTACATTTTTGAAATAAAAATCAAAAGAGACTCACAGTAGAGAATTTATTAGAGAAGGCAAAAAACTTATACCTTACTTGAATATTTACATTTTTTCCCCTACATTTTATACAACTGTAAAAAGTAACATAAATTCACTGAAATAATTAAGGTATTCTTGGTTTGTGAGCTTTATCAAATAAATATTTTGCTCAGTTAACACCCTGGAGATTTTGTTGATTAATATATACTTCCAAAGAAGTAACATTAATTATTGGACTCCCTGGTTACCTTTGTTGCACTCATTAAATTTTGTTTTCTGAGCCACTTTTTAATGTACACCCATCTTTTCCCAAACACACTATTGTGCAACAAATAACAAAGAATTTACACTGTACTGAATAGATACTATACTGTTTAAGGCACTTGTAAGGATGTTAGTCAAAGAAAATCAAACATAAAAGTCTTCCTAGCGATTCTGAGGTTTACAATGTATTTTCTTTTTATATTAAATAAAAAAACAGTGCAAGCAGTTTCTTTAATGATTATTTTTTTAACTCAGTTTAAATCCCTCAGATTAGTTTTCTACAATGTCTGGAGCACAAGTCACAATCACTAAAAATTATTGATTCAGTAAAAAAAAATTATAACTTTTATTTTATATCTGCTTTTCAGAAATGAATGAAGAAATTGTAATGGAGAACTGCTTACAAATACATACAGCAGATGACTTATATAAATAGAAACATCCATGACAGAAACCTGTCCAAATGAGTCTCTATCAGGGAACACAATCATTGCCTTCCACCCTCTTCCCAATACTTGAAGGAGACCTACAGGAAACCTGGGGAGGGGTTATTTACAAAGATGTGTAGCGATAGGATGAGGGGCAATGGTTTTGAACTAAAGCAGCGTAGATTTAGATTAGATGTTAGGAATAAATTCTTTACTATGAAGGTGGTGAAACTCTGGAATAGGTTGTGCAGAGAGGTGGTGGACGATTCATCCCTGGACACATTCAAGGTCAGACTTGATGGTGCTCTGAGCAACCTGATCTACTTAAAGATATCCCTGCTCACTGTAGGGGGGTGGGACCAAATAACCTTTAAAGATCCCTTCCAGCCCAACACATTCTATGATTCTATAATTCTACAATTCTATGATTCTATGATTGCAGACAACAAAAATGCAATCAAGACTGTCTAGCACAAATCCAAATGTTAACACTGAGTGTCACAGTGAAACTCACCAGATAATGCCACCAGTGAAACTCAACCTCATCTCTTCCAAGAAAATCTAGACTTATGCCATCATAACTCTAAAAATGCTTGAAGTAACAAACTTCTGAAAACAAAAGCACTGACATTTCATGGCTAGAGTCAACAGCTTTAAACAAATTATATTTACAGAAACACTATCCAAAAATCTCAGGAGTTCAGTCATCTTCATCTAGTTCTTGTAGAACGTTGGGTAATTCTTAATAAATAATCCTTCCCCACTGCCCTCCCTCCAAAACTGTCAGTATTGTTATTGATATCACTTACCAATCTTAAAGCGTTTTGGGTTTTTTTTCACACATTGTCATTAAAGAGCTATTTACCCACTTGCTGAAATCTGCCTGGTTCAATTTGCTGATAAACTGCTTGAAGCACCCCTTGTGAAGAATGTCCATTGATTTCACAGTCTGTGGAAGTCTTTAGTTAGCTTATGGCAGACGAGACCCAAAGATTTAAGATAAGCTAAGGATGAATTGTCATCCTTATATGGAGGAAGTTAGTTGTCATCTGTCCAGTATAAGTGTCTGATAAGGTCAACATTAGTCTAAGAGACTGGATTAATATGTTCTTATGGAAGCCTGTAGGCAAATATTGCTGCATTATCACAGCTAACTTGCGTTTTTTAGTTTCGTCCGAACAGGGAAACCAGTCACTATCCCAAGTTTTTTATGAGCTTTGAGAAAAGTGATATGATGACGGATGAAAATTAAATAATTAATACAGACTCCACTGGTCTCCGAATCAAGAGAGACAGAAATTCCATGTTTCTAACATGTTGTAGCTCCATATGGAAGGATGGTGTACTCTCCTCTACTCTGCAGTGGGACAGGAATGGTTCTTCTCCCGTTGCTTTCTTCTTCACAGTTTAAGCAGAAAATGTTCCTTTTGTGTTTGGCTTTTTTTTCTATTAGTTTCATATTGTTCCTCGTTTACAAATGCTTTTTCATTCCTGAGCTTTTGAAAATACTGTATTTTTTTTTCTGGGTAGAAAGTTAACGGTCCCAAAGACATTTCCAATTTATGTCTGATCATGCTCTATATAAAGTCACAGTGCCCTCTATAAGCGTGCAAAATCACTTCTTTAATATATCTGTATTTTCAATCTTGTATAATTAGAAAGGTAAAATTCTTTTTACTGCAATTTTTGGGAATGTTTTGAAGTTAATTTGATTAGAAATCTTGATTTTTACATCTTTCTAACTTGTTAGAATGTCAAGATTTATGATAATCCGGAAAAAATGTTCATGATTTTGAACCTCGCAAAATTCCTCAAGTTTCATTTGATGTTATTTTAAAAACACACAGATATTTGAACACCACATGTATAAATACATTACCCAGAAATAGATCAAAATGAAAGGCCTAATCCACTACAGAAATCAGCAGGATTCTCTCATTCTGTAATTCTTACCAGCTTCCATGACAGATTGTCTAAAACGACTTTTCAAAAAGTTTAGCGTTCCTGAAGAGATGCCATTTACAGGCACTTGTGTGTATTTTTGACCATTTTTCGAAACAAACTTAGTTTTGGTATATTATGTAATTTAAACTTAACCTTTAATGTCACAGAAGACTTACTGGGTTCCTTAGTATTTTAGATACATTTTAACAGTTGGATGTTTTTAAACAGTTCAATATTTCTATAAATCTGGCCATTAAAATAAAAAAAAAAAAGTATTAATTTTGAAACAAAGCAATATATGTAGTAAATATATTGTATTATCATTTTCAAAGGAAAAAGTACTTCTCTAACCAGAAAGGTTTTTTATTACTGGTTTATTACAAGAGTTTAACTGTCTGGATGGTTTTGGCCTATTCTGACACTCACTTTTAAGTGAAGAAGATGTAGCTCTAGACACCATTCCAAATTTACTGCAGTGAATTCTGATTCTATTTACTTATGATGTTAATCTGCATTATTCAGTGCTAATTATGCACTCAGAAAGCCATTTCCTGTAGTCACAACTCAGGACAAATTTCCACTAATATCAGTGCAAATTTTCTATGTCTGCAAGATCACATATGATAGAATAAAATCTATCAGTGTGCTAGTGTCATCCACCCATAGAAATATTCACCCATTAATTTTAGTATTATATTACATTACATTTTTGTCCTTTACAGTACAGTACAACGCTTCATAGAATAACTTGTCCAAATCCTCAGCGAATTTCCAATAGGAAGACAGTGGTCACATTTGTCCTCTTGTCACAGATCATATACTATATAATAAAAATACTCAGTCATCTGTAAGTTCTGTCATGATCTATGTCTTTATGGAATATGTTGAGACAACACCAAATTGCGATAAAGTGTTTTCCTCCATGGAAAAACTATGCTGCTGTTCCTGGTAAGAAATAATTGGTACATAGCATATAAAGTCAACACCTAAACTTAATGGTGTGTAAAGGAGGTGGTATTTCTTGTAAAGAAAGTATATTATGCATTTAAACAGCTTTCAGTCTTGCACATAGACTAGGACTTAGACAATCCATACAAAAGGGAAACCAGATGGCAATGGATTGACTTGCCTGCATAATTCTAATAGCAGAACGCATCAAGTTTTTTAATGAGAGTGGAAGAAAGAATAACACCCTCCAAATACTCCTTTAAAAATGAGAAAGCAAAGTGGAATAAATAACTATTTTTTTTATGGTTATACCCTACAATTTTTAGATATTCACTGTGTTTATTATGCAGTTTATATAGTGTAATTGGTTTAGAGTAGATAACACTGATTAATAAAATTCCTATATTAAAAAAAAAGGTATTATGAATCTCATTTATTGCATTTCTCAACATTTTATTTCTGTTTTGTATTAGAAAATGTACAACATATAGATTGTAAATGATAGCACTTTTTGTACATAAACTGACTTTAAAAAAAATTCTTTTGCTACACTAGTAACAAACTAGTGGATGCATGAAGAGTTCCAATGTTGAAGGCAAATATGACTCAAAACTTACTGGATGAGCATCGACTATTTTCTTCCTCTGTTAATATTTCATTCTTTTTTCTTTCCTTTTTTTTTTTCTTTTTTACTTTGATGAAGAAGTGCTGCATAGAACAATAATAAAAATTCCTATATCAGCCTGTCTTGAGAGAATAGGAAACCAGAAAATTTGATCATAACATTATCTGTACTGCTACGTGCTTCTAGGCCAAGATGAATCTTTCTGGTTCAGACCCATGAGTCAAACTAAGTGCTATGACTCATACAGACTAAGTACTAAAACTAAGCTCTTGGTTCTTTCTTTGCAACACACAGAGATGTGATTCTGGGATGTACACTTGCAAGGAGTAAACCTTCTCCAAGAGATATTTCTCCTGAGAATACTCAAAGAGAAAATAATGGCCACTAAGTTTCGCATTAATTATGGTAATATCCTTGAGATGTCCATCTAAAGCTCAGTATTTTCAGTAGGCCTCAGTAAAATACCAAGAAGTCATACACTATTTATAATTTTAAAATTTAGTTCAATTTCTCTCTATTTCTCTACTTCAACCTTTAATAAAATAAAATAACTAAATATTAAAACAGTTCATTTTAGTTTGGTTTCATATTAATCTCTATTATGAATTCTGTAACCATGGCTCAGGGAATGTGATGAGAAAACATGTCTTGTATTGGTTTTCACAAGTCCTCTTTACTTCTCTCATGGGGAAATTCTGATATAAGAGAAACCAAGGAGGTTCTAGGCTCATTTATAACATATTTTACAGTAAAAATTATTTTGTTAAAGGACCCAGATTGTGTGTTAATATTTCCTTATTCAGTTTTTTTATCTAAATGTAACAATTCTACTAAGGTTACCAATCAGTGTAATTGAAATTCTGTGTACGTAATTTATTCAAATGTATTTTGTATGATCATGCTTATTGTAGAAGTTATTAATTCATTGGACTTGCAAACTTTTCTTTGAAATTAGTGATCTAATAAAGGACAGGAGAACCAATAATATTCCCTGAGAAAACATTTTAAGGAAAGTGTGTGTTCTGCAAGATAGCAGTATTTTAACACTTAAAGCTTACTCCAAACAAAAAAAAATGTTACCTCAATTTTAATAATAATATTCAAATTAAAAATTGAATATACATTCTTAACATCAATAATTATCCGGTTGATTAATCGTTTACAATTCAGGTTTGCCTTTGTTACATGGACTCATCAATCTTTATTGGCCCAGGTATGAAGCTCTTCTTTCAGAATAGATACCTGCTTAACAACCTTTCCAAAGCAATTTCAATTTTAGTTTCAAATGTGCAGTCCTTCTGACTTCAACATAGTCTCACAGGTGTAAACAAAAAAAAAAAAAAAAAATGTTCCATAGGGGAAAGGTATGATTCCAGACCTCATTTGTTAGATGGGGAATCTGAAAATGATCAGAATTAAGTCAGTTTCATTCAACTGTGCACCAGATGGCAAGAATGGAGGTTATATATGTCCAGGACATCTGCTGAAACAATTAGCATAAGAACCTGCTGGAAATCCACGGAAAGAGAACTAACAAAATTTGCAATGTTTTTGTTAGCTACAAAGACTGCTGTTGAGCAACCCTCTCCTTGAATATTGTCTGTGCATCCAAAGGAGAGATGAGGATTTCTGGTCATACCACTGCACACCAAAATGCTTCTTGGATATAAAGCTGAAATATTACACATAAGATTACAGTGAGATAACTAATTATAGTAGGTAAAAATGAACACTAACATCTGTAGAATAGCTCTGAAAATTTTAGGACTTCACCATCACAGAACTTATGAGAAAAGAGGTAATCATAAAACAATTTCAGTTATTCTATTATCAAAGAAAATTAGGATTTTCGGACTAGGTATCAGTCACTTGAAAATGATGCTTGCTACCTTTAACTCTCATTTTAATAATGTTTTAAGGTGGTTCTGAAGTTCTAAATTACTCAGTTTTCCCAATTTGGCCTGGATAATGAATTTCTGTTTAAAATGTGTGTAAAAATATATCAAGAATAACAAAATGAACAATTCTGATCTATCATTTTTTTTAACACTTAAAACTCTTATTGGACAGAAAATTCATTCTGTTCCATAAATGTGTTTGGATAGCAATGATTCAGTAAGGAAATGTCATTAGTCAATATGAACTCAATATGGGTAAAACCATTGGGTTTTTTTCACGTTCTGTCTGAGATGATACCTAGGTTTGTAGTGGTAAGAGGGGATTAATGCATATATTCAAACAGTTAGAAATGAATTATTGAAATTCCGAGTAAATGAAAATGCAAATATGGGAAGATTTTCAAGGTAACCATTATAATTTTCTTTTTCATTGTTGTCACTTCGAGTTGCCTTTCAGTTATTTCATACTATACTGTAATTTCCTCCTTTATTTTGTCGACTAAAATTCAGTTACAGTTCTTTCATAATATGCTGTAAAATCATAGAATCATAGAATCATAGAATGTTAGGGATTGGAAGGGACCTCGAAAGATCATCAAGTCCAATCCCCCTGCCAGAGCAGGAATGCCTAGACTATGCCACACAGGAACGTGTCCAGGCAGGTCTTGAATGTCTCCAGAGAAGGAGACTCCACAACCTCCCTGGGCAGCCTGTTCCAGGGCTCCGTCACCCTCACTGAGAAGAAGTTTCTTCTCGAGTTTAAGCGGAACCTCTTATGTTCCAGTTTCAGCCCATTACCCCTTGTCCTATCAGTGGTTGTCACCGAGAAGAGCCTGGCTCCATCCTCGTGACACTCACCCTTGATATATTTGTAAACATTAATGAGGTCACCCCTCAGCCTCCTCTTCTCCAAACTAAAGAGCCCCAGCTCCTTCAGTCTTTTCTCATAAGGGAGATGCTCCACTCCCTTAATCATCCTAGTTGCCTTGTGCTGGACTCTCTCCAGCAGTTCCCTGTCTTTCTTGAACTGAGGGGCCCAGAACTGGACACGGTATTCCAGATGGGGTCTCACCAGGGCAGAGTAGAGGGGAAGGAGAACCTCTCTCGACCTACTAACCACCCCCCTTCTAATACACCCCAGGATGCCATTGGCCTTCCTGGCCACAAGGGCACAGTGCTGGCTCATGGTCATCCTGCTGTCCACCAAGACTCCCAGGTCCCTTTCCCCTACACTACTCTCTAATAAGTCATTCCCCAACTTATACTGGAACCCGAGGTTGTTCCTACCCAGATGCAAGACCCTACATTTACCCTTGTTATATTTCATTAAATTTTTCCCCGCCCAACACTCCAGCCTGTCCAGGTCTCGCTGGATGGCAGCACAGCCTGCTGGTGTGTCAGCCACTCCTCCCAGCTTGGTGTCATCAGCAAACTTGCTGATAGTACTCTCTAGTCCCTCATCCAAGTCATCGATGAATATATTGAATAATACTGGTCCCAGTACCGACCCTTGAGGCACTCCACTGGATACAGGTCTCCAACCAGACTCCGCCCCATTGACCACAACTCTTTGGCTTCTTCCCCTTAGCCAGTTCGCAGTCCACCTCACTACCCGAGAGTCTAGACCACACTTCCTCAGTTTAGCAGCAAGGATGCTGTGGGAGACTGTGTCAAATGCTTTACTGAAGTCAAGGTAGACCACATCCACCGCTCGGCCATCATCTATCCACCTTGTTATATCCTCATAAAAGGCTATGAGGTTAGTCAAGCACGACTTCCCTTTGGTGAAGCCATGTTGACTGTCTCTAATGACCCTCTTATCCCTGATATGCCTTGAGATGGCACCAAGGATAAGTCGTTCCATCACTTTCCCAGGGATGGAGGTGAGGCTGACTGGTCTATAGTTACCCGGGTCCTCCTTCTTGCCCTTTTTGAAGACTGGAGTGACATTTGCTTCCCTCCGGTCCTCAGGCACCTCTCCCGTCTCCCAAGACTTGGCAAAGATGATGGAGAGTGGTCTAGCAATGACATCAGCCAGCTCCCTCAGCAACCGTGGATGCATCCCGTCTGGACCCATGGATTTATGGATGTCCAGATTGCTTAATTGGTCCCTAACCCAGTCCTCATCGACTAAAGCAAACTCCTCCACTACCCTGACTTCCTCTGGGGCCTCAGGGGAATGGGGCTCCTCAGGACAGCCTCCGGCAGAGTAGACAGAGGCAAAGAAGGCATTCAGTAACTCTGCCTTCTCTGTATCATGTGTCACCAAGGCACCCACCTCATTCATCAGTGGGCCTACATTGCTTCTGGTGTTAGTTTTATCTGCCACGTATTTGAAAAATACAATATAGCATGTATTTTCCAAGAACAGTTACACTTAGTAAAACTTGCTCTCACTAAAAATATATATTCAGTACTCACTGAATGCAATAGAAATAGCAACAACATTATTTGAAGATTAATAAATGAAAGGATTAACAAAATGAATTGGCAAGGTTTCTTCTGTGTGAGAGAAGACACTGTATACTAGATAGAATTAGGAGAAATTAACATGTAGCAACATTATATGAATGTGTTCTGATTTTCTCCAAATACTTTAATTTAACCTTGTTTCAGGTTTTTCAAAGTTGTAATTACCTAATTAAATAAGGCTTACAAGACACCTGCTCATTATTTTTCAGTTCAGAGTGACCTAAGGAAAGAGAAATAATGCTAGAAGCCAAAAAAAATATTGACAGGTATTTTTTAATACTCCACAATACGCCTCTCTAGCCTGTAGTTTAGTCTGGAAATCAGACTAGTGACATTCAGCACTTTGATATATCAGGTGCTAAGCTATATAGATACCCAGTTTCCAGCTTGGCAAATAAACCCAAATATGGTTAGGAATTAGATAAAAAGAGCAGGGAGATACTGCTCAGATATTTCTAGAAATAAGCGCATTCAAAATTTAGACATTTTAAGAAAACAGTCGCATAGAATAGCTAGTGATTACCTCATCTTTGCTATGTAACTCTACACATACTTCTACAACTCTCAGCAATACCGAAACTGGAGCAAGAAAAGTAGTTATCTTGATGTACTCTCAAATTCCTTTCTGGAAATCTGAAATGAAGAGTTAGTACTTCTGTGGAGCACACCAACCTAGAGAAATATATCTTCTGTTTTAAAACCCACCATACTGTAAAAAGAATTAAAATTAGTTTGAATAGAAAATTGAACTCATTATTTTAAATTCTTGTCAAATATTAAATGTTACATTCGAAGAGCATCATTTGTTGTAAATATATTGTGCTGTCACAATATATTGTGCAGGAAATATCTATATTAAATGTTTTGTAGAAAACTACTTTGCATCTGCTGTACAACACAAAGCACGCTATTTTTCTTCATTATACATCTCTTGAAAGGTTTTTAAGACAAAACTCATGAGAAATTTGTTTGATCCAATTAAACTATGGGTTGACTTACAAGGTCCTACAGTAATTCCGTATTTTTCAACTGTAAATGTTATAGACAAATAATCACCCATCATCCTATTTTAAAGTTAAACTAACATGAAATGTAAAGGCAAACATTTAAAAGTCTACTCCAAGGATTTATTTATAGCAGCAGAAAACCATCATGCCTTATCTATAAACTGACAATATTGATGCAGACTGTTAACATGTAGATTTAACTACTTTATCCAGCCCCATTTTAAGCATGTGAAATTTTAATGATTAGTTATACATAAAGCACTCCCGATATGAAAAAAATTACAACTATAATAAGAAATAATTTGTGTGCTAAAATCACATGAAAGTATTGATAAAAATTATTAAAGCAAACCAATGAATATGTATTATTCACTGATACAGCTAGCGTTTTAAAATTACTTGATAATGACTCATGTGCTCTTTCAGGATTGTAGCCAGTAATGTTGAGTAGACAATAAAAACAAGGAACATGTTCAAGAAGACAGACATGGATCGCTTCTGAAAGTACCCTTACTCTCTATTTATCACTATGATAATGTCAAACTTTTTCTTGCCTTTAAGATTCTATTTTGGAAAATAAAGTAGGTGTTCAAGGTAACAACAAAATTGTGGTGAGTTTAATTTTGTTAACAAGGTAGTGGAGAATGCATATTACATTACTCTGTGGTGTGCTAAAAGGTAATTATAGGAACATGGGTCTCAATCTTATGCACAATCTGTCTTATGCATAGCGAGATTTTTTTACATTTGCATGTGTGTGTCCGTGTGGAAACGTGTGTGTACGCTGTACCCAACAACTTCCATTTTAGCATTTCAAAGCATTTGATAACGTCACAATTAATTTCACAATTATGTTAAGGTAATTCATTTTTTTCCTTTAGTTATACAGTGTTAACCTTACTTTCAATCTTGCTTCTTGTTTATTCATTAAGAAACTGAAAAAGAACTAAAATATGAATTTTGCCCAGTCATTTACACACAGAGTAATGTAGTTCTGCCCAAGTTCAGAAGAAAGCAAATTTAGAGGACGCATAAGTCACAATCATGCCATCTTCCAGCAGACAAGAAAATTCTTTTCTGTTAAAAAGTCTGAAATTGTGCTTACTATATTTTATTATAAACCAGGTTGAAAAATAGAAATCATGACTTTACTATGCTTTTATATGCATTCCAAGTTTAAGCACAGATTTGAAGCCATATCAAAGCATAAAGAAATTAATCAAAAAGAACAAGTAATATAAGAGTGCATAGGCGTGAACGATTTATAGTACCAAAGTCTTACTCGAATTCATGCCTGTTCTGCTTTATGAACATAAAAGCTCTCATTTGTCTTTCTTTAGTTTATTTACATTAGGTAAACTAATACCAAGGGAATCCCTGCTGTTAACAGGGTTTTTGTCTAGTTTAGAGATCCTGATTTATACTGTCACAGTATCAAACTGAGCGCAAATAGATTTAAGAGATTCCGAAGAGAGTCTCCTAACGAATCACATTCAGTCAATAGAAATGAGTGCAGTTATCAGGTCACGTAAAGCAAAGAATAACCTATATGTACTTGACTGCAGTCGTAAAACTGACAGGGCAATACTGCTTGTGCAAAGCAAAAAATTCTGCATATGTGGAAAAAAAATTTGTTCAATGAGACTACAGATGAAAAACATCCATATTGTAGTGAATTTCTGCTTGTTCCTCTTGTACAACAACATTGAATCCTAGATCTTCAAGCTGGCTTGGATTAGTCAGTGTTTACAGCTAAAAGTGAATGAGTTGCATGTCAATATTTCTGACTAAATATTTTTAATTCAATTTAGTCCATTATTCAAGCAGCTTGTGTTTGCAAAATCATGTTTTAAAACCTGAAGTACTAAATGACAAGAATTTACCTAAAATGTTTGGTTTTGTCCTGACTATATTGGTTTATGTGCCTGGAGTAAAAGCTTCTGTTAGAGGATGTAGGAAGGCGGCTAGGATAGCTACGGCCTCCTTAGAATTAAACCTGGTGAGAGGGGTCAAGGACAACAGGAAGAGCTTTTTCAAATATGTGGCAGATCAAACTAACACCAGAGGCAATTTAGGCCCACTGATCAATGAGGTGGGTGCCCTGGTGACAGAAGATCAGACAAGACAGAATTACTGAATGCCTTCTTTGTCTCTGTCTACTCTGCCGGAGACTGTCCTGAGGAACCCCGTTCCCCTGAGAACCTAGATGAAGTCAGGGCAGTGGAGGAGTTTACTTTAGTCAATAAGGACTGGGTTAGGGACCAATTAAGCAATCTGGACGTCCATAAATCCATGGGTCCAGATGGGATGCATCCACGGTTGCTGAGGGAGCTGTCGGAAGTCATTGCTAGACGACTCTCCATCATCTTTGCCAAGTCTTGGGAAATGGGAGAGGTGCCTGATGACTGGAGGAAAGCAAATGTCACTCCAGTCTTCAAAAAGGGCAAGAAGGAGGACCCGGGTAATTATAGACTGGTCAGCCTCACCTCCATCCCTGGGAAAGTGATGGAACGACTTATCCTTGGTGCCATCACAAGGCATATCAAGGATAAGAGGGTTATTAGAGACAGTCAACATGGCTTCACCAAGGGGAAGTTATGCTTGACTGTCGCGGGTTAGGGCTGGACCAGCCACCAGCATGGACAGACGCTCTCTAACCCCCTCTTCCCCCCCCCCGCCAAATGGGAAGAGAAAAGGGAATGAGGCAGAGAGACTTATGGATTAGAGGAGGAAAAAAAAACTAGAACAGCTTTAATGAAAATAATGGGAATAATGGTAAAAAGATAAACAACTATATACAACTATAGATAGCAGCTCGATATCAAATCTGACTCCCTCCCCCGACAGCAATCACCACTGGTGCTGCAGAGCAGGAGGCACTGGGGAAACCGCAGGCTCAGCAACGGCGGGAGCTGGATACAGGGAGCTGGATTCGGGAACTCAGGATCCGGATCAAAAGCAGGAGGTCAGATGGATTCCTCTCTGGACACCGGCCATTGCAGAAAAAGGGCAAACAAAAGGGCCGAAACTCTCGTGATCACTCAATTTATACTAGATATGGTGTATATGGGATGGAATACTCTCGTTGGTCATCTGTCCTGTCTATTACCCTCCGGAGGTGCCACCTTTTACTTCCTTGTGCCCCCTCTTACTACTCAGCACCCCCAGCGTGGCACACAAGAGCCAGCAGTGGCCTTGGTCACTGTATGAATAAGTATCAGCAAGAGCCTTTCTGCATCCCAGTCCCAGGCAGTAACTGTAAACATCAGGTGTTATCACTGCCAGTAGCACACACTGTCTGCAAAAACACGCTGCTGACTTCAGAACGTGCAGCCTTTTAGAAGAGAATAAACTGAAAAGTAAAAATCACTAAACAGGACTGGGTTTTTAGCTAAACCCAGGACATTGACCAACCTCATAGCCTTTTATGAGGATATAACACAGTGGATAGATAATGGCAGAGCGGTGGATGTGGTCTACCTTGACTTCAGTAAAGAATTTGACACAGTCTCCCACAGTATCCTCACAGCTAAACTGAGGAAGTGTGGGCTGGACGATCGGGTAGTGAGGTGGACTGCGAACTGGCTAAGGGAAAGAAGACAAAGAATCATGGTCAATGGGGCAGAGTCTGGTTGGAGGCCGGTATCTAGTGGAGTCCCTCAAGGGTCAATACTGCAGCCCATATTATTCAATATGTTCGTCAAAAATTTAGATGAGGGAAATGAGTGTACTATCAGCAAGTTTGCTGATGACATCAAGCTGGGAGGAGTGGCTGACATGCCAGAAGGCTGTGCTGCCATCCAGTGAGACCTGGACAGACTGGAGAGTTGGGCAGGGAATAACTTGATGAAATACAACAAGGCAAAGTGTAGGGTCCTACATCTGGGCAGGAACAACCTCGGGTTCCAGTATAGGTTGGAGAACGATCTGTTAGAGAGCAGTATAGGGGAAAGGGACCTGGGAGTCTTGGTGGACAGCAGGATGACCAGGAGCCAGCACTGTGCCCTTGTGGCCAGGAAGGCCAATGGCATCCTGGGGTGTATTAGAAGGGGGGTGGTTAGTAGGTCAAGAGAGGTTCTCCTTCCCCTCTACTCTGCCCTGGTGAGACCGCATCTGGAATATTGTGTCCAGTTCTGGGCCCCCCAGTTCAAAGAAAGACAGGGAACTGCTGGAGAGAGTCCAGCGTAGAGCCACAAAGATGATGAAAGGATTGGAACATCTCCCTTATGAGGAAAGACTGAAGGAGCTGGGGCTCTTTAGTTTGGAGAAGAGGAGATTAAGGGGTGACCTTATTAGTGTTTATAAATATGTCAAGGGTGAGTGTCAGGAGGATGGAGCCAGGCTCTTCTCGGTGACAACCAATGATAAGGCAAGGGGTGATGGAATCAAACTGTAACACAAGAGGTTCCACTTAAATTTGAGAAGAAACTTCTTCTCAGTGAGGGTGACAGAACACTGGAACAGGCTGCTCAGGGAGGTTGTGGAGTCTCCTTCTCTGGAGACATTCAAGACCTGCCTGGACGCCTTCCTGCGTAACATCATCTAGGTGATCCTGCTCTGGCAGGGGGATTGCACTAGATGATCTTTCGAGGTCCCTTCCAATCCCTAGCATACTGTGATACTGTGATAGCATACTGTGAGTAGCTAACAGCATCATTCCTTTACCCTGCATTTTTTCTTTGTGTGACAAGTTAAGTACTTCAATAAGAAAAAGAAAAAAAAAAAAAAGCTCCTATTTTTAGGAACAGAATACAAATGTATAATTTCTACTGTAACCAAATTTTGTTGTCTATCAAAATTGCATCATGAGTTTTGATATAAGTATTTCAAACTTCTAAATGAAAAAAAAAAAAACCCACAACAGCATATTGGGAGGATTTTTTTCAAGAAGTCTAGAAAATCTCTTAAGCATTATTTGTGCTGCAGGTATGATATTCCAATATTTTTCTCAATGGTATGCATGACACGACACTATATGAACCACACTGATTCCCTTCAGATGAAGGAACTTACAATAAGAATTGCTGTTTTGTCTTACAGGATTTGAAACATCATCTTTCTGTGTGCAGGTATGGAAGACTTTTTATCCACTTCTGTTATCGTTCTTATTTCTTTTATGTATTTTGTAGACCACATGCAAGATATTTAGCACAAGAAAAAATACAAAAAAAAAAAAAAAAAACAAAAAGAAAAATGAAAACCACAAAGGGAAGCTTTTTTTAGGTGATGTGCATGTAGCTATGTTGCTTTAATACTTCTCAGTCAAACTTACATTTCTGTTTTCTCTGTACACATTTCATCTTAATTTACTATTTCTCACAAATATGATATGGTCTATAAAATATTACATTTGTTTTCATCTATTCCAATCTATTTCATCTGGTGGAATGTATAAATAAAAAATACATACCCATAGACTCGTACAAAGTGCTTTTTACAAATTTCAGATAATGTTAGAGGGATTAAAAATAATAGAAATCAAAGAGCTACATTTCTCATGTAGGTTACTGTAATGCAAACACAAGCTGCAACTCTTCCAACTGCAGATGGACCAATTTAAAAATAGTCAGTCCAAATCACTCAAATGACATCTGTATCAGACATCATCACTTTGATTTCTTCAGATCTTTCCGTTTGTATTGTCAGCAAACTAGCAAGGGCTGATGCAGTAGCTCTATACCAACAGCTGAAAACCTCTGACCATATTTTAACCTGGTCTTTGAAATGATATAGCTTTCATGTAATTACCTGTCAGTGGCATTGATTCATCTTTTGTTAAGTATTTTTCTATCTTACATCTTCTAAGCTCCCTTTTAAAATTGAATGAAATATTGCTGTGGCATCGTTTTAAAGTGAAAAATATTAATTTCTGTACAATATTCTCTTTTATTCAAATGTATGTGGGTTTTTCTTCCCTCATCTTTTTCCCATTCTCTTTGAGGGAGACAAGGGCACTGAAAAAAAGTCTCAGAACTTAATTTCTGTGATTAAATAAAGCTACTTATCTTACAGCCTACTTCAGTAAGGCACTGAAGATGGCGCAGAGCTGTTTAAAAATTGACTTCATCTGGAAGCTGTTATGATTTCATCCATGGAAGTATTTCTTTTTTTCCTGTTAAACAAGTTCAATGACAAGCATTTAAAATCTTTATTATATGTATGTGCATACAAGTAAAACATACTTCAAACATGTGAGCTCCAATGGAATCCATACCAGCTGTCCTTGAAGAATGCTGGCAAGATACTATCTTCTGTGTACCTAAGATATTTTCATAGTCTCTAGTTCTTTGTTAGCTGGTAGCCTCTTAAGCATTTTAATCTTCTTTTATTATATAGAGTGCTCACATGATAGAGTTGACTCATCTTACAAAAAATGCATTGTTGACACTCACAGACTGAATGCAGCCAAACCAGGAACATAGCTCTATCCTACACACTTTCCAGTGCTACACCACTCCACGTGTTTTGGTTAACTTGTGATTTTTGTGTAAAAATAAAATATAAACTAATATAAACCAGGTAAACTTGGTGTTTTGAAAAAGACTTTTTATTAAAAACTGAGGCAAAGTACGAAATAAAATTTCTGAGGTGATAAAAACTCGAAGAGAGCAAAAACAGGAAAACAATGTTCTGAAATCTATAGGACTGCAGAGCAATCCAGTGAGTGTTTATTTGGTCATTAACAGGAAAACTCCTCTGACTCTAGTCACATTAGTTTTATACCAATCTGATTTTGTCAGCATCCTTCACAATTTTTATGTTTTTTAGTCACGTTAAAAGGGTTTTTCATTGGGACATTTATATACAAAATAATACTTAGTCAGAACCTATCTTCTTGCTATTTCTAGTTTTGGGATTTGTTTATTCTCAGATTCCTTGGAAAATATTTTTCTACAATTAAACTATAAAAATATTTTTACATTTCAGATATGACAGAATGCTAATTATTATCAAATGTGTCTTTTGCAGAATAAATCCAGATATTTTGTAAGTAAAACAAATCCACCTCTATATAGACCAGCAGCACTGTATCTGCTAGTGCTGCAGTATATAGTACTAATGATCTTCTCAGGATTTTCCCGTGGTGTTACACCAACAGTTTTGATCTCAATTATCTGAAGCTGTATATTAGTCTATGCTTATGGGAATTAGTGAAGTCATGATAGTTTGTATCAGCTGAGAATTTGGCAGGCTCACAATGCATCGGTCTCATATAACTCTGCATTAGTGATGCCTGTGTTGTCAGAAATTAGTTCACCCTACAATGTCTTTGAAAGATGTACAATTACTTTGTCATAGGAATAAAAACAAAGACATTTTTAGAGTATCATCTGAGACCTCTCTGTACACTGAATGGCCTCACAAGTCTGGCTAAGGAGATGTCCCACCACATTTCTAAGCTTAATTTATTGGTAGCTTTCAAGTTTAAGACCTTTCCAAGGTATAACAGGCAAATGATAGCAACTGAAAAACATTTCCACCTGGTCATATGTTTTGTTTGTTTGTTTGTTTTTAATGAAAGCTTGGATCCTTGTTACACAATGCAGCTTTTACAAAGCAAAATGTCCATGCTTGTATCATAATTCGTAGCAAATTAGGAGCAGCAATCCTTATTTTTGACTTCATAGATTTAGTCTGCAACTGTTAACAACTGGTTCAGGAAAGAAAAGATCACTGTACTTCTGAGTTTTGGAACAAACCTGGTGCCAAAAACGGCTTCCAATTGGCTGGAGACAATGGACCAAGCCTTTGAATTAATGCCAAGTGGACATCCTCATTTCTCATTTAATGTGAATGGTCCTGCTTTGATTTCAGCACTAAGCTTTCCTCAAGCTCTAACTGCTTCCTGCACTTCTAAGAGTTCTCTCTTCCTTTTTTTCTTCTCTTCTTTAATCCTTATTATCAATTTCCTATGACTACCTTAATGTGGGTTTTTTTCCTATTTGTTCAGTCATTATCAGACATTTCTAAAAGTTTCCTTCACTTTGAATTCTCTGGGTATTATAGTGTTGCTTTGCTAACCCTAGCCCCTCACTGTGGGATCCTTTGTATATTTGAAGTCTGCTAGAAGGAAGTACATAGTCTGTCTCTCTACTATTATATTGTTTTGTGTATGAAAATATATCTAAAATAAGATGTCATTATGACAGAATATGAAACAGAAAAGCCAGATTTCAAGTGGATGGTAGCTTTACACAAATACTAGTAAAACAGAAACTGAGAAAGAGGAAAATACTTTTAAATGCAGCAATTTTGAAGAAGAAAGGGAAGAAAAACCACCACATTACAAATAGTTCTATGTCTATGTCCAGCCAAGCAAGTAGGAAAGAAGAAACAGATAATAATGTGATTACTTTGGTAATGATATGCCTTAGATACATTATGGGAAACAATAATACTCCCTACTGAATGCAGTCAATCCAGTTATTGATTTTTCTTAATAGTAAAAGCACTGCTCCAAAATCAAAGAGAGATATCTCTTATTTATTTTCTCTCCCTCAAGAGCCCCATCTCCACAGTTCCCTTGATGCAGAGTAGTAGACAGAGATAATAGAGTAATGTATATCTAATCTGACACCTACTGGGCCAGGCTAATGTTTCAGATAAAAATCATCTGAATCACTGTTGCTACTGAAAAGAAATTGTTCAAATAACAAAAAATTAAAATAAATCAAACTTCATTTTTACTGGAAACATTGATTAATTTTATTTTTTCGTTTATCTCCTTTCACTTTGGTTTCTGAGGACTTTTATCATCATATTATTCTTGCAATTAATTCACCTCACTGCAAAACTAGCTAAAGCTCTCTGATGGTGTTCTGCAAACTCCTTGCAGTTCTCATCTGCACTTTTTCAACTTGATATGGCTAGACTTTTAACAAGCTTGCAAAATGCAGTTTCACCAAAGCTTCATCTTCCCTGTTGCCATATCCTGTTTTCAGCAATAAGAAAGATGTCTGACACACAGAATCAAATAAAGCTCTACGGCAAACTGAAGTTTCAGTCTTGACTCTTTTTTTCCCATGACAAGGATAAAGCATCTGAATAGGTAAAAAGAAAGAATAGAATTGAGCCAAAAGTCACTTTTATGATTGATCTGATACATCAGTAAAATCAAAGTATTTGTACCAACCACTTTTATTACAGCTGATTTTCATTCCTACTCAGTTCAAGTTACATTTTCTGAGTCCAAAGAGAACAAAAGAGCCCTACATAGTGCTGTTATCCCTTGAGCAAACTAATTTGAAGTTTTCACAGATGTCTGGAAATGCCTGAGATGACAAAGCTCTGATCAGCTAGAGAGCAGGCTAGCCATTCAGTATCCTCTGTTATCACTAGTTCGTATACCTTTGTGGTAGATGCATAACTAATGTACTGTCACATAAAGCAATAAAACAGGACACTAGGTACAAATAAAAATTAAGCTTAATAAATATCAAGTTTCAATGTAATGTTATTAATTAATGAATGGCTCAAGACAAATTTTTAACACAAATATGATATCTGGCATTCAAAATAATGGATTTGGGACAGAAAGAATTACTATTTCTGGATCAGATGATATTCAACACAATCTATATAAAATATGTAACTTTTAAACTAGCCTCTCAAGAACTGAGAACAAATAACTAAATAAACAAACCCATTTAGAATCAATACATACAGCATATGATTCATGGTTTCCAATCTTACTATCCAGAAACATAATTACTCACAAATACTGAGTCTCCAGAGTTTCTGTCACCTTGTACCGAAAATTTTCCACTGAAATACTTTCTTATGGTGCTAGAAGCCTAAGCAGGCAGTCAGATTTGACTGTTACTACTAGGGTCTTTCGAAGACACCTTCAAAAAATTCTTTTTTTGAATTCCTATCTCAAAGGTGTGGCAATGATTTTATAGATCATTCACACTGTTCTTAAAATCAAATAAGGAATTGCCTCTAGGCAACATAGCTGAGCCGAAATGTGGAACCTTGACAAAGAACTTCAAGGAACTGCCAGTTGTTGTAGGAAATCACACCAGCCTTATGCACAGTCTGTTTCTCTTGTGTTTCTGAGGACTGCTGTGGCTCCTACTACAGGTAGAACACGCAGTGCATGTGGAAGGAGCGAAAAACAGAGAGATGCCAATCCAGCTATATTAATTGGTGAACAGGATTACGTAAAAGACAGCAGCAATAGAGTCTGCCTTTGAAATGGAGAAAAAAATCAGTCAGTGGGGAAGACAGTCAAAACCAGTCCAAGTGATGATAGAGTGGAGGAGGAAAGTTCTAGCAATGCAGGAAACAGGGAGCAAGAAGAAAATGTTCAAAATCTGAACACCTGTTGAAGAGTGTAAGAATGAAAAGAGAATCAGAAAATAAACAAGAGGGAAGAGAAAGGATAACCAAATGCAAAAAGAGCAACAAAAATTGGCAACAAAAATTCAGTGGTGTAGACTACAGTTAGAAGTAATTGTAGTTTTCTGAAGAAACACTCATTGAACGGCAGGGAAGGTGGATATTAACCATTATATTTCACCTATATTCCTCAAGGACTGTAGTTCATGTCCTCATTTTAAAACATATTATAACTATCAGCCTTTAGATGAAATACATTTAATATTCAGAAATTATATTGCTTCTAAGACCAGACAAAAATGAGACACTGTTGGGAATGTGGAATCTCCTTTCAGCAGATGTTAACTTCTAGAATTTTTAGACTGATTTAGGAGATCATTTAAAAGGTGTAGTTTATACCTACTCCAACACTTATTTACATGAGAGGTATGCCTGAAATAAAATCCGAAACAAAATCCCATTACCGATCAACAACCAGAAGGACTCTACTTTACCTCTGGTATCTCAAGTTGGTAATCCAGTCAGTCTCTCAGCTTTACCCGTTGAAGAAGTCATAGAGGATGGGAGCTAGTGTTGCAAAATTACTTTCTTTTGCTGTCTCCATCTTGAAATCAATGGGAGAAATGGTATAGATTTCAAGCTTTTGCAGACACAGTCATCATTCACTTATACATTGATTTCAACCACTTAATTTGGTATTTAACACCTCTGAAAATCAGCTCCAGTGTACAGCTCTAAAACCTGGAGAATTAAATGCTTTAGACTTCAAAATATGCAAAATAGGGTTTGAATCTTCAGTTTTCCTGATCACAAGTTCTGATTTAATTGCCATGTTCGTATGTCAATAATAAAAAACTAAGTTATCTAAGTACTGGTATTTGAGTGCTTCAGCTAAATACCAACTCTTTCCCGGCACATTCCCAATATGCAACACAGACACATTATGAGCTATAATATTTTTAGAATCTAATCTATAACTGCCAAAATCAGTATAGGTCACTCTTTGGATAGACACACATTCTAAAATAAGCCTGATTTTGTGTGTTCTCATAAAATTGTTACATAATGAAAACCAGAAGTCTTTTCATACCACTGTAGTTTCACCCGTGTGCTTCCAACCAGTGTTTTACATGTTCCTGCAGTATGACTCATACTTTTTTTCCTGTATGATTAATGATTCTGAATATTTTATTGAAAACAAAAGAAATTCTTTCTCTCCCTTATAATCTAATTCATTTTCACTGTCATTAAAATGAAAAGATAGGGCTTCTCCATTCAGAGTGTGATAGTTTTGCTAGGAAATGGCAGGAAAATATTACAGGAGAAAAACATTTAACATTCTTTTTTTGATCCATCTACACATTTAGGCATTTCTGAGTGGTTAAGCTGATAAAATAAGGAAACATAAATGTGTTAGCTTTTAAGAATTAAATTGGGAGAGTGATATGGAGACCTACAATTAAATAATTAATTATGTAAAAATTTTCATGAATCTTCAGTATTAGAAAGTTATCGTTATTTTGTACCATGTTAAGTTGTCTTTTTCATTCATCTTTATTTAGAACATTCCCAACTTTAAAAGTACTTGTTTAGTTCTTCAGTCCAATCAGAGATTGTTCTTCAAAGATGAAATATTGTCTTTACACATGGGTTGCACTTCTCCTATCTTCAGTTAAACATGAATAGAGAGCTTTAGCAAAAACTGTTTGTGTTAATTTTGAATAGACTATTACAGGAACATTTTAATTATTTTTACATTTTCTACGTCTGGAAGTACCGAGAAATCTTTGATTCTGCATTTTTTCCTGCCCATCCTTAAACATTAGGTGTTCAAACCAGAGCTGGTACTTATATTTTGAAATATACACTGGAGATGCAGGTGGTGTTGTTTGTCAACTTACAAAAGTGTATTTGTTGCATGAAAGAAAATCCTTTTAAACTTCTTTATGTATTCGCAATAAGCTATAAGAATGTGATCTCACCCCTTCTTTAAAATTACATTGTTGCAATCTTAACTTAATCAGCTTCAACAAGCAATGCAGCTATGCAGAATAAATAGATTCCATATGATTAGAAAGCAGGCAAAAATATAGAAGTATTAAGCATTCACATCCATATGCTCAATTCATATTCATATATAAACATGGACAAAAACATTAAAAACGTGTAGTTGTATATCCTCAAATACAAGAGAATATTATACTTTGCTTCACAGGTTAACGTGCTTTCTAAAAATACCCAGCTTTGATTAGACTAAACTAAATCTAATTCACCTTTCTTTTTTAAAACAAGTGTGATTTGCAAAAAATGCAAATAGAATGAGGTAGACAGATGAAAATTCTAGGCACCCACAATGACAATAAAGACATTACCCTCATATTTATGATTCTTTTAAAAGCAAAAAGTCATCTAAATTAGCTTAGTTACATATACCATATCTGTTTTAAGTAATGGTGACTTGATAAAGGTGAAAAATTTGGGAAAAAAATGTTTAACAGATTTGTGGCTGCTGTTATACATAAATAAAGCATACGGTGAGTTACAGTTAAAAGAATCATCATTTTCTTGGATTTCCCAGCAATTTTTTTCATCTTAATCTCACATGTTACTTCAAAGAGAAACAGTCTTAATTTGGAAAATATAAATTTTAATATCTTTCAAAGCACTTTGCCTTCTTGCTACTGTTTTATATACTATTATTATTTTCTAAGGTGTATTTTTTCTTGCAGAGTGCTTCGTGTTAGTAGCAACTCTACAAGCCTTTACTGTGGCACTGTTTATACAAGAAGAAACATAGACTTAATATTACTATTTCTACAAGAGAAATAACCAGCTTTGTTAGTGTCTTGCTTCCAGTGCATGAAACCTGCTACCTCTGATAAAAACTAAAATTCTCTGTTGTATTTCACGTTTTTTGGCTTTGTCTGTTTTGGGTGATAGTGCTGGAATCCTCTTCCCACTGCAGAATAACCTGCCTGGGGAAATGAAAAGTGAAATTTAAATAAAGAGCTGGGTATTTCAGCTTCCTTCCTAACCTCTATGCGGAAATCAAGGGATGATTTAGCACCTGCTCTGACAGGAACGATTTTTGTTGTCCGGTCACTTTCATCTTTTAACTCAGGCTGTAAAACCCTACTGAGATGAGCTCAGAGTTTGTCGGAGGATAACTAGCACTAACTTTCCACACAAAGTATGCCAGTGAGTGAGGAGACAGGGTGGGAAGAGGACCCAGTCCCAACACGGGTAGCAGAAATTCTCCCTGCCATCGCTCCATCATTCTGAAGCACGCTCTTGTGTCTTGGGGAAACAGCTTCTTCTCCTTCTTCTTATGCTGTGAATTAAGGAGACGGCCCTTCATCTCCAAAAACACTTTTCAAATGTCTTGCAGAGGCCTGCTGTACAATAGCACCCTAGTGCAGCACCATGCAGTGGTAGAAATGAAGCTCTGCAGTCTAATGAAATGCTTTAAAATCTGTTTCTCTGGAGAAAGAAAACTTTGCCTGGCAGAGAAATCAGCATGCATAAATACATTTGAGAGTTCTAAAGGTGAATTTCTTAACAATGCAAAATATAAAATTTCTTTTTTTAATAAAAATCGATTTTTTTTGTGATTTTATTAGTGAAAAGTAGGTGCAGGGATATGGCCTAAAAATGCTGAAAATAACAATGTTTTCTAACATTTTGAATGTTTTCAGGAGAATCCATTCAGCTCTATGTGAAGGCATATGTATATGTGAGATATGTTTAATTTGAAGTTTGCAGAGAGAAGCTCATTAATTTTGTATTTCCATGAGATTTCTCATTAAAGATCTACACTAGGGTTGTTACTGTAGTGTAAAAATAATAATTTAAAAGAGAAAAAAAAAGGCATTTAAAAATTTAATCTGCACCACTAACAAAGAGAGTAAAATGAAGTGTTACATACTTTCCTCTTATTTATGATCAGTAGAGTTTAATAAAGGGGATATCATGTCCAAGTGAACTAATAGCTTGTTATAACTGTTACACTAACAAAATCCTGCAAAACTACCTGAAAATTTTCACACAGATCCCACATTTTATCTTTAGACACAAAGCACTGGTTCATTGAAGGACATCTTGAGAGAAGTTCATTGAATAGATCTTAGAGAGGAGCTCCGATCTGACAAGCAAATATGTTTCTCATTCTCCTGCTTCTATGTATGTGTGTGTCCTCAACTTGCATAGCCTTGAAACATTTGCTTTGCATACTGCACATCAGTCCAATGCCCAAAAAAAAGCTAATTTGCAGAAATAGCGGAACACCCTTGGAAAATACCTTAAGAAACTTCACATAGTTCCACCAAGACATATGATAAGGAAGAATCAGTGATATGTTAATGGAAGAAGAGAGAAATTTGCCATAAAAAGCCAAAGTAAGTTTTAAGGGAGCCAAATTATATCTGCACAGTAAGGACAGATCTGGGGGCAGCGTTTAAATAAGTTCAATTGAAATCAGCTAATAATTCCCAGGTGCAGAAATATCAGAGTGCTTGTACTAGCAGAAATTATATTCCACTTTGATGATCTAATTCTTGAAATATATAGCAGAAATGCAGTACAAACACAAATGGCTGAAACCCACTCCAGGAAGAGCTGATGAATCACTGCCTTTCAGTAACTTTTGTCACATTACCTGCATTTCAAAAAAGCCACCAAATATGTACAATTGTGAAAACTTTTGTGCACTGCAAATCAGAATTTGAGTTGAACTACAATGTGTGAACATATAGGACTGCTTTGGATATGCCATCATGAGTGTAAAAGAAAATTCTGCATGCTTTAAAACACAAAACCGACATGGCATGCAATTTGATTCATCGAATGATATTCAAAGTGCTAAAATGAGCAGAATTCTGAAAATTGGTTACTTTGCTGAATTTATTCTTCTGCTTTGTCACTCAGAGCAATGATCCTAAAAAGCTTTCATGATCAGCTAAATAAGCTTACATGTTAGTCTTCTGCATAAGTAAAGAAAAAAGACATCACAGAGGATTACCTCTCTATGTATCTGATACTCCTTAAAAGTATCATGCTCTCAGGAAATTTCACAGTGCACCATGATCCTATGGATGTTCTGGAGATGTTGCCAGTATATTTAGACCATTACAAAACAAGGGTTAGTTCTACCGACTGATGTTGTACAGCCACTATTAACATCGGCAGTTTGCAGACCAGGGAAGCATGTCTCAGGTCCTCTAGCAGAATTTCCATTTAGGGCTTTGAGTGGGTTAATAAAATAAGATAAAAAATACTTGTTCAAAACTAGATATAAAAATTATAATGTTAAATGATTTATGCTAATAATTTATTAATAAAAGGCATGCTTGTGTGATGGTAGCACCTGTTGACTGAAAGACCGTGTCCATTCCAGCACACATGTCAGCTATACTTGTTCCACAAAAGCCAGTTGGACTAATATTGATGTCAGATTTGAATCTTTTCTGGAGGAAAATACCTTTGTGTCTATAATTTTTCAGAGTTTTTTTGGGGTTGTATTTTCATAACTAGAAATTCAGAATTAGTCACTCTTATTTTGTATTCCTTAAGAATATCAATGTACCGCAGCAATTAAACTACATATAAAAGAGTCCACCATGAAAGGGACGTTTCCAAATTTGATTTACAAAACTGGCAAACATCATAACCCTCAATTTCAATGAAGGGAAATAGGTGTGGTGACTTGTTCAAAATCACCCAGAAAACAAGCCAAGAACACTCAGGACCAAACCCATGTCAACGTTACCCTGAAACTCAAGAGAGTAATATAGTCACTAGTTAATTACAATGTATTTTTTATAACATCAGTACCATACAAATACTTTAATAGTCATAAATAGTTTCTTTTGGAAGAGACCTTTAAAGGTCATCTAGTAAAAACCCCCTACAACAAGCAGGGACAACTTCAAATAGATAATTTTATTATAATGTTCTTCCTTGTCATATCTCCAACAAAAGTATTTGAGAAACATTTGTTTTTATCTACCCATTCTCTTTAATACCTTCTATCACTGACTTTTCTGTATTTAGGTGTTTAGCTTGATAATTGAGATTCCTGAATAAATACTTAAGCCAAGAACTGCACACTATAACATTGCAAACATAGTATCTTTATGTAAGAAAAAAGAAGAGAAAGGAACCAAGAGAAACCCTCTAATCTAATCATAATGTTATAAAAAATGAGGTCAAATTTTGAAAAACTCCAGAACTAGATTCTAAGAATGAAATCTCATTTTGGAAGAAGTCCACTTCTGCAAATTTATCAATTCTAGAGCTCTCACACCTTCCAGCAAGAAATTGCATTGTAAAGAGAACAAAATTTCAAAACAAATCTAGTGATGATGTCTGCTTGTCATTAAGTTTTTTTTTTTAAGTTAAAGTGACAAGAACACAAGAGTGAAAGAAAACAGTAGTCAGGGGACAGAGCATAAACAAAAACATAACATAAACAGAGCATAAACAGGAACTTAAACAGTGTATTTTCAGAAACTTTCAAAATTGTTTGACACTTGTCTTTTGAGATCAATGTTACCTTGGAACTAATAAAAGAATGCTGTCTTGTGAGATGTTTCTTTTACTAACTTCTGAACTCAGTGGAGATGCCTTGACTTCCTCATTGAAAAGAGTAACAGTTTGGAGTTTGTTGTCTGGTTTCCTACCAACGCTTTGAGGATATATCGAGGGGTAATGGCTTTAAACTAAAGAGGTAGATTTAGATTAGATACCAGGAGGAAATTCTTTATTTTGAGGGAAATGAGATACTGGAACTGATTGCTCAGGGAATTTGTGGAAACCTCTGCCTTAGAAGTGTTGAAGGTCATGTTGGATTGGGCTTTGAGCAACCTGGACTAGTGGGAGATGCCCCTGCCCATGGTAGGGGTGTTGGAACTAGATGATTTTTAAGACATCTTCCAGTCCAAACCGTTATATGATTCTGTGATCAACGTACTTTACTGCCTTTCACACTAGAGGTGCTACCTGAATGTGTCAGCGGGAAGAGACCCAAAGCATTGGGTTGTTGAACAGGTAAGAAGATTAAGCTAAATAGTTCCTAAGTGGTGCGAGTGATGCTCTTTCTTTTTGCTGTTTAATTTTATTCTTGGCCTGGCCTGACAGGAACAGAATATTTCAAGAGACACAGAATAGTCCAATCTATATCTGTCTTTGAAGTTTTCTATAGTTTTCTAAGGATGGACAGGAAAGACTGTTTATTCCATTGGGAAATATTATACTTTCTGCCTGCATGATTTGCTCAGATTGTGGAGTATTTCAGTTTACATTAGAGAGACCTTGTAGATTCTGTGTTTGAATTTTCAAACAAAAAACAATCGGAATAGGTGGCTGCATAAATCTTAACCATTAATTTTTAAACATAAATGTCAAAAAGTACTCACTCCTGTAACACTCAGAGTGTGGAACTATACTCACCACTCCTTCCCTGACCAGCAGAGGATTTGGTCCTTTTTTTTGCAAGGTGCACTATTGAAACAAAAAAGAAAGTGAGGGAGGGGACAGGTACTTTTCTTTCAGAAGCTATTCCCACTGTGATAAACCATTATGCACAAAGAGAAAGTATCTGCAGTTTTAGTCCTGCAAGTGTTCACACTCATGGCTGACATTCAAAAGTGTCAGAGATTCACCATTTTATGAATGGTAAGAAATAGGAATAAATTAAGTTTATTAGGTTAATACACACGACACATAGTTTTCCCTCAACTATTTTTGTCTAAATCTACCTTTAAAATACTAAATTTAAAATATGAGCTTACTCAGATGTGTGAAATATAGATGTTCTTAACAAAAAGGAATTTGAAAAATATATGCAACCCGAGAGAAAGAAGCGTCATTTCCTTAAAAGATAAACCAGCCATGACACTTTTTGTTATTATTTTTATTGTTACATTTCCTCTCCCCTTTAATGTATCCCACAAGACACCGCAGCAGTTGCTATAGAGGCAAGCTGCTGGGAAAGGCAGCGTCTAAATCAGCTTGCTATTTAATTCATATCCTTAGTTATGAATCAATGAACAGGCACTCCACGGTGCTTTTTCTTACAGTTTTTGCCTTCTTGATTGAAATTCTCCCTTTGTAATAATTGCTTTTAGCACCAAGAACACTGAGTTCCAGAAAAGAGTCTCACTAAGAAATGGAGTCCCCAGCTGGGACATGAACTTGTGGCACTGAAGGGCAGGAGAAGAAGTGCATTGAAGCAGTGACAGAGCTTTGTCTCGCTAAAATAAGAGCTGAAATTCCTCTGTAATTAACTCAGCACTGACTGACTCCTGGTGTTTGCTCTTAACAGAAGGGAATGTTGTACGCTATCTTGAAAAATGAAAGGCTTCATATTTACACACGAAAAACTGTCCTCCCGTGGAGCTCTAGTGCTGTGTACTTGCAGGGCATCCAGGGGCTTGGGTGGCTGCCCTCATGCTCTCCACACACTGTCCACATGCTGCCCCACACACACATTGCCCCAGATGCTGCCCACAAGGTGCCCCACACCATGCTCACACAGCGTGGTCCCACGGGCTCCCGGTAGCCTGCCGGCTGCCATGCAGCAGGAGGCTTAGCAGACACATCTGATTCCCTTTTGACTTTTGGTGTTGCTTCTTTTCATTACAATTGTCTGAAATACAGCATTTCACTGAGTATTCAGTTCAAGAGCTACCAAGAGCCAGAAGGTTCAGGCTCATTCAGGGACAGCAGGGGTAGTTGTAGGGAAAAGAGACTCTTATTTTCTCTGGGGTCTGTTTCAGGAGACAAGGTCTTCTGTGCATCGCTGGGTGAAGAGATTTACGTCAGCACAACAGGCTGTCTTGCTGAGATGATAAAATAGTTTAAAAAAAAAAAAAGAAAAAAAACAACCCACAATTAACTTTTCCCCAAGTAATCAGAGCTCAATTAGGGCAATAATGCGAAATGCAGAAGGAACTTGCTTTGAAATGCTTTCCTCGCTTGGTTTCACTATAGGCACCTGTGTTATCTAAGAAAAACTGAGATGAGTATAATTCCAGTCATAAAAGCAGAGCTTTTCTGATATATAAAGTAGGATTACATCAATGTCACTGAGTTGCACCTGTCCAATAGATTTAATACTCCTTTCCCTTCAGGAAAGAACGTAGATTCGAAAAGAACATCTATGCTTTCTCCATCTGGTCCGTCAATAACTTTCAGAGGAGTTGGAACAGAGCCACCAGAACAATATTCACTTTTTTCTTTTTAAGGATGAATTATTAGAACCATGAGAGTAATTGCATATAAATATACCTCATTTCGTCCTGAGTATACAGGTGCAATACTGTCTTCAAAGTCATAACATTGAAAAACAATAAAATAACAATTTCTTCTGAAATTATTTGTAGAGGTCTTTTACTAAGTTTGTTTTCCACTCACTTTATTTTCTTCCATTCTGCTTCTCTCTTATTGTTTCTTCGAAGAAAATATATTATCTCTCTTTTTTTCTGTCTTGATATTTTTTAAACAATGTATTAAACATTTGTCTTCTCAGACTGTGACAGACTATCTTTATTTATTAGCAGTATTTGCATTCCAAGATAGTGGAAGGATACCAAATGAATAAAACTAAACAGACTGAAATATTTGTCAAGAAGTCAACATTTGCTCACACATTTATCACTCTGTGAAAACCAAGGTGCTACAATTACTTCGTATTTTTATTTTACAAATCATCATGCACAGAATACATACAGAGGCAGTAATAAGTAACATTTTTGGCCACATTTCCTCCTCCAGAGAAAACATTTTCCTTTACACACATTTTATGACCTTTAAAAAAAGTGCTCCAGAGTTATTTTGATTTGCTATATGACTTTGACACTTGTTCAGGCAGCAGTTCTAGAGTTTGCTGCATTTCAATTTGGAAATTAATCTTTTCAAAGCAAAATAGTTTGGTTCACATTTTTCCACTGCCACCATGGTCAGTTAAGGCCAGATGCATAAAGATATTTAAAGATCTAAGGAGGCAGATGAGTGACTCAGATACCTAGTTCTTAGTACCTAATGTCTTCTTTCGTGCGCAGTTAACTGAATGTTTCCATTCTATTTGTCATGTTAATTTTCATCAATATGGTAAATCTTGCAACACGACAGGTTCAAGATCAGCTTGGATGTTAAGCATAAGCAATCAGAGTCTTAACCTATTTAAGATAAAATTATCTCAATATTAGTTGATTTGCTCAAGATGAAAGTAGAGGCTTGTGCTCAGAGAGGGAGTATACCTTACACCAGTCCTTGGTGTTTGTCAGATGAGCTTTGTGCTCACTGTTAAAAACAGGCATTTTGAGTTTGAAAGAAGATTCCTGCTTTAAACTGAAGGTGGATTTCCAGTCTTGCACTTATGGGAATCAAAACAGACTGTCATATTAGCAGAAACAATAATCATTTTATGCTAATTCTGTCAAACAGCAGAAATAATCAGTAAAGAAAAATCTTTTTAACAGTGCAGAGAAGAAATCATTCAAAAATAAAAAAAAAATTGCCTTATGCCCTATGAGTCCTCCAAGTCCAAAACTGAATGTTTTCCAGAGGCACAAGCATGTCCAGCGAACAGCTTCCCCTAATCATAAGGCTCCATATCATCTTTATTTTAATAACATTCTTAATTCCATCAATCTTTATCTAAAATAGTTTTCAAATGATGGACATGATATTTGGTTTAATTTAATGGTGTAGAAGTATTTTTCTCCCTTTTAAGCTTTAAATGTTTTCATTACTAAAGTATGTTTTAGAGACTAAAAAGCAATTTTCTATTCAGAACTACACATATTAACTAAAAATGTATTCATGAAGTGTTGGTTTTCTGCTTGAAGCTAGCAGCTATTTCCTGACTATTTCTACTAAAAACATCTTACTGTAAAATAAACAGTGATATGTAGGCAATAAGGCCTGAAATAGATTGTCCCCAAATTATGCTGTGATCGAAGTCTTCTGGCTTCTTAAAAAGAGTCTAGCATTGGTAGCTTGTATTATGACAGGAAGTTTTGAACTAGCAAAAGTTTGGGAGAGAAGGTTGTTTGGAAAAAGAAGCTTAAGTATTATTTAGTGTAACATATTTAAACCCAGAAATGAACCACTAACTTTGCATTCAGGCAATATTTCTTGTGACATACAATCTGCAGAGTGTTACAAGAGCTTTTATTTCAATATTTCACACTAATAAAATTACTTTCTAGAACTGTGGTCATGCGCTGCAAATACTTCCAAAATCTCTTCTGATTTCATAGTACCTTGCTTCTGACAGTCCACTGTAAGTAATTTGAAACTTCTTATAGAGGAACTGCAGTAACTCTCATGGTGATTATTCTTGTCATTACTGATGGGTACAAAATATTTTCCCTGATTGTCTTTTTATAAGAGGTGGAATTTAGATGTGATGAATAGTAACATCACAATCACGAGAGTTGCCATACTCCATATATCAATTTAACACTACCGGTTTAAATGATAATAAATAAATAATTTTTTTTTTTTAAAAAAAAATGTTTGTATTGAGAGTTTTGTTATTATAACCTTATCTTTTCTGGTTTTACTGTGTTAGTAAACAAACATTTTACAAACATTATACTATAGAAAACTGTTAGCCTGTATTCAATAGGTGAGGGAAAATTCATATGTTGCTTAAAGAAATCATGAATATCCTGTGGTTGTGTTTCGTTCAGTGAGATGAAAGCTAATCTGAAAATTGTCAGAACCTTTCTGACTTCTTTATCAACTGTAGTGACTTATTTTATGAAATACGTGAAGAAGATTGATTTTAGCAAGGGCTACTTAAATGTGAACTTTAACTTGACATCAAAATGCAGAGGACAAGAAGACAGAACCATCCTGAAGTGCTACCACACCCAAATCCAGTGCATTACAGAATAGCAGTGAGCTGTGCTCTCAAAACAAAGGATCTGCTGACTGATTCCCCTTTCTGCAGAGAATCAACCAAAATTGCCCATAAGGTGAAACTCGTGGTCATCCTGCCACCACTGATTCCTGTGTCTGTAATGAACCACTGTGTCCTGCCTCAGAGTAGCAGAAAAGGCAAGACTTTCTGGTCATGCGGTTGTATTCTACTATGCAAAATCTAGAATAAAAGGTCTGAACTTCTCATATACAGAATAAGCAGACCCTTTATTTTGAATGTTTCTGAAGTTCACCATGGCTGAATGCTGCGTTTCCAACTCCACACGTTGGTGCTGGAAGCTAGTTCTGAGAGGCACTGCTCAGGAAAAGTTTGTATCACAGCTGTTTTCCACAGTTGAGAAACGCCTTAAAAGTCTTGGGTAGAAAACTAAAGAAGTCTACAGACAGGTACTCTCAATAACTGTTTTTTGGGGTTTTGCCTTTTCTTCCTTTTCTTTTTCTGTAACTGTGTTTACAATTTTCAAACTGACTACCTAGCTATTTGCATTGCTGGAAATACACAATTTTTCTTTCATTATTTGCATGGCATTTAATTTCATCTATTGAACACAAACAATTCCTTTCTCTGGAAATGAGGACACAAATATAAAAAAAGTGGTTGTAAACAATTCCCAGTAATTTTTGTGTATTCATCAAAAAGCTACAAAGTTGGTTTTGAATTTCAGTGAAAGAATAAACTGTCAAGTGGAAGGAAGGAGGTCTGCTTGCAGGTATAACTAAGGTCCCTCACAACAGAGGCATACAATGTAGAAACAGGCAAAACCTTCAAGCAGTCTCCCTTCCTCAGTAAGATTGAAGCACGTAACTGATCAAAAGCATATTTGTGCATGTCCACATGCAGGGATGGCTGTTAAACGTGAATCTGGAACACGAGTTTTCCACACACCTTGCTTGCAGTATTTAATCTGTGAACATATGTGATGTCCTTGGCAATTCTATGTCTCCCTCAGCTCCTTCCCCATTCTCTCTTTTCCATGAACTAACATCATGGTGTTCAGCAGTTCACAGTAAATTTACAAGTCATGGAAAATTTCTATTAATATGTCAACAAAAAAAGACCCACAACAAAGCAACAAAACCCTAATTTCTTAATACAAAACCTATCACGCTGCAGTCAAGCATTTCTGAGCTTAATCCAATGATCTTCCCTCTAAATGAAATGGAAGACCTGAATTTTTTCTGTTATTCCTGGTCTCTGAATGTGAAATTGTTCTAATGTCTTTCTGGTAACACTACAGATTGTTAACAAAAAATAAATAAATCACTGTCTTAGAAAATAAGTTGTTCTTGCAACCTCTTACAAGAATTTCAATTATTTTAAAGGCAGGCAAGTTGTTTTTTGTCAACAATTATTGCTTTGGGTCATGAGTCTGGAAAACTTCAAACCTTATGAAACTTTATGAACCACAAGTAAATCCACACTCCTGTTTGCAGTGCAACAAAGTTGCACATGTAAATCTTTACATGATGTTAATGTGGTAGGATTAAAGTTATGAAGACCAACAGACTATAATAAGTAAGGATTTATGAATTTCCAGGACATAAAGAATCATAAAAATAACAATATTAGTTTACACATATGTTTTCATATCATAA
This sequence comes from Trogon surrucura, assembly GCA_020746105.1. NCBI lineage: Eukaryota > Metazoa > Chordata > Aves > Trogoniformes > Trogonidae > Trogon > Trogon surrucura. Next base: position 35,597,002 of record CM036658.1, on the reverse strand, counting down.
TTCAAAAAAAGTTTCATAGTTATGTAGTTTCTTACCCTGCAGACTTTGATTTTAATTAGCTCATCCTCGACAACATGATTTAATTGCTAATGAGTTTTTTGAATGAATAATGACAAATGTTTTACTCTTTTACTGAAAATAATTTTCACAGAAGTAGTTTACCTAGCTCTACACAGGATTTATCCACAACAGCTGGCTAATATTAGTCTTGTTTCAAGCTTGCAATGAAACCTGGAAAAATTAATCAGAATCTTTAACGAAGGCCCAAGTATATCCTACTTTCTTCTGTATGCAATAAGTGCTACTGGTTGTCTCTTAAAGATTTGTCTGTACTTATCTACAACTAAGAAATACTATCAAGTCTCCCTCTATACTTGACACAATTTTAAGCAGTTGAGTTACCAGCCAAGATTATAAATTCTTCAATCTTTTCTCTAGTAGTATCTGTTTAATATCTGTTGCAGTTGTTGGCTGGAGAAATTGTCTTCAATAAGTGAAGTAAAGATTTTTTCAGTGGATTTTTAGTTGAATATACCGATTTTTCTGGAATTAGAGAACCAAAAGAGCTGAAAATTCTGGATAGCTATTACCACTTATCTAATACTGTCACCTTCCACAAAAACAAGATATCATGACTGGCTCAAATATTGGTAAGTTGTCTTCATAACTGAAGTTATGGTTTCCCCTTATACCACAGGTGTAATAAGAACAGAGAAAGCATATAGGATAAGTCATTGGTTATTATGGCTCGGTTTCTAGTTTTTTACATATCAGTGCCTTCCTGGGAAGGGTGTGGTTTCTCTGTATTTGATAGCCACCAATGGAATTATTCCCTCAGCTCACCTTGGACTAAGGAATACACAAACTCCTGGAGCACGCTACATCCTCAGCAAAAGCTTCCACAAATGCTAACCCACTGCATGAGGAATCACTAATTCTTTTTCTGAATCGGGTTTTGTTATACCAGAAGAGAGACACCCATCCAAGTTTTCCAAGGTCTTTGTAGACTTCTGTGATATTCTCTTTGACTGTTTCTTCTCCAGACCAGAGTTCTAGTTTGCCCACTTGGCCCTCTTTTGGAAAGTATTTAATGCCTTTGGTCACTCTTAGTGCTTTTCTCTGAACCAAGGTTTTTCAAAAATCATTATTGCTGATTGAAAAAAAAAAAACAGTAGTGGTTATATTTTATTATTACTTCAGTCAAGTATTAAAGGAAAGGAAGAATATATATATGTGTGCTTTTAAAAAATATCAACATAAAAAATCAGCAATAGTAGAACTTTTGGTCTGTTGTGAAAAAGACTTCAACACACTTCTTCTAACATATTCTTCAAGCCTGTTATATTAATGACTGACTCTTAGTAAGGTTGCACAGCTAGACCAAACAAACCAGACCTGTACATTCATCTAAGCAGCCACAAAATCAATAAAACCCAAAAATGTGTTAGCCCTTGCAGGTTTAGAAAGAGCTTTGGAAAAGTTCTTACTTCTAACGTAACTTTCAAGAAAAGTGAGAGGGCTAGGTAACTTAAGAAAGGATATACCTAATCTCCCCTACTTGCTCTGAGTGTATTTCAACAAAGTAGATTGTTTCAAAAGAGATAATTTGAGCTTGAAACATCTTCACTACAAAAGTACGCATGCTTCTGAGGAACAATCTTTTTCAGCACCAAGTAACCTCAGTGTCTGCCGAGTCTGTCATTGCTAAGACTGCGCAGTCCATGCTTACTCTCCTTATGTCAGACTCTTGTTTGATTCCTACACATGTGGTTTACTAAATCCTCAGTCAGATTGTTCAGATTTAAGATATTTTTGCCACTTCATGGCTCTACACCAGAAAGAGAAATGTTGTATATTAAGGAATAAAAACTGGTTCTCGGTTACTTGTTATCTTTTTCTTTCATCCTCCCCCTCTCCTTCTCATATTGTTTCATAAAATCAGAAATGAAAAATTTCCTGTCCAAATGCTTCCAAGGTGCAAAATCACAGGTATTCCATTCACCTTACTGCAGTACCAACATGATTGTTGTGTCAATGAGCTGAGTGGACTGCAGTATCAGACCAAGGTCAAGTGAAGAAAAGTAGGACACGAATGGGTATGAGCTGGAGTATGCTAAGATAGGGAGGAACTGTGGGTTAAGGGACAAAGAGATGGGTTAGTGCCATAAATCCTATAGTGAAACGAACTAGTCAGAAAGTGTGTGTCATCCATGTGCAATATTAATAAAAAAAAAGATTGCATGTCTGCTTCATTACTTTTCACTACTACTTCCCACTTTTTTTCTTGTAAAAAGGGGGCAGACAGAGAAGGAGACTAACGAAACTTGCTGAAAACTATTGAATCACGTGAATCCTGAGGTATCAGAGAGGAGCTATACAGATTGTACAGAACTTGAAAGTTGAACCTCGTGGCAAAATGCTTTAACCAGTTCATGCTGGTAGTTGCCAGTTGTGGAATTAAGTATCTAAAATCTTTAAAGAATAAAAGCAACAGACTGAGCATTTTGTTTCTTCTTCCCCTGCTTTGGGTGTAGGAGAAAGCAGATTTGCCCTATACAACTTCAGAAAAACACAGACCTTAAGGCAGATTTTTATATTCAAGATATGTAAATAGAAGATCTAACAATGTAATTCTTGTTTTGTTAATTCTGTGTTTCACATTTCTTTTTACAGTAATGCAACATTTATTGCATTAACAAAGTTTTTCCACATCCTGTGCTTTTTTAAGTGGAAGTATAACTTTTTGTACCTAATTGCTCTTTCCTCTTTTGTTTCTCTTCATTATATTGTATATAGAATCATAGAATCATAGAACAGTTCAGGCTGGAAAAGACCCTTGGGATCTTCGAGTCAAACCATTAACCCTACACTACAAGCTCACCCCTAAACCATATCACCCAACACCACATCTAAGTGACACTTAAACACATCCAGGGATGGCGACTCAGCCACCTCCCTAGGCAGTCTGTTCCAGTGTCTGACCACTCTTTCCGTGAAGAATTTCTTCCTGATGTCCAGTCTAAACCTACCCTATTGCAACTTGAAACCATTCCCCCTGGTTCTGTCCCTAATTACCTGTGAGAAGAGATATGCATTGTTTTCATCTAGATATGCATTGTTTTCCTCTAGACAGAAGCAGATAGTTCTGCCAGAAGAAGAAGCTCTACAACTTTAATGAAGTTTCTGGATGGTGCCCATGACTGATTTTAAACTAATTCAATTTCTTGTAAGGATCGTGTTGTCTCTTCTAACATCACAGCATTTTACATCACAACCATTCAAAATCATCTCACATATGAGAGATGAACATCCTCAGTACTATTGACAGCATTCAGAGCCTTAGTACTTTCCACAAGGATATCAGGAGAGAAAAGCATTGTCTCCCATATACGGAATCTGTTTGTGAGTACTGTCTATTCTTTTAGAACTCAGAAAAATCTCAACAGCTGGCTTTGCAGCCAGATTTTGAAGTCATCTACTTCATACCCAAGGGAAAAAAAAAAAAAAAAAAAAGATTGAACTATCAGGGCTCAGGACATAAAGCCTAGCTTTTTAAGTCATTCACGTTCTTCTGGGAATATGTAGACTAACAAAGTAACAATTTTATTTATGTAGATCATATCCTTGTACCCCAAAGTGAGTTCCATGAACCTCTGCTATTTAATCATCTCTGTCCACTCTGAAAAACAGCCAATAGCAATATTTCTATAAACTTCACTGGAAACTGACTCCAGATCCTCAGTTAGGCACACAACAGCATTGTCAGATTTGGTTACTGAAATAACTTTTTTAGTTTTGCTGTGTCTTTCTGTACTCCTTTAATATAAGTACGTTTTCTCCTTTCTCTTTGTCATTCACAAGTAACAATATGGACTACACAAAAATCAAAATCTGTGAGAAAAAAAAAACAACAAACCAAACCAAATCAAAATAAATACTACATTTCTTTTGCAATGGTTGTAAGATGAATCTTTTTTAAGAGGTTATCAAGACAGATTAACATTTAGATTATTGACATTTACTTTTCCCAATTATCTTTATTTCTATTTCTCTTCAGCAAAAGTGTACAAACACTAAAACAGAATTCATATTTGGAAAATTATGTAAACAATTAAAGAAAACAATTTGCATTATAAAAATATTTATCTTAGAGAAAAAGAGAGCTACTTGGGCACAAAAAAAAATAACATCTAACACCTTTCACTGGAAATATTTGACTTCATTCTAGCAGCAATGAAATATAAGAAATGTTACGCACTAGCTACATGATCTTTAATTGTAAGAGTTGGTACCAATGCTGCACTGATGCCTCTGAGTGCAATTTCATTAATCATAGAGCTGCAGTTATACAACTAGTTTAGAATGAGCATTGTAAAGACAGATTTTTTCTGGTTTGCTTTCAGTCTAGCACACCTCTACACATGGATCAACACAGAATCCAAATGTAAAATTCCCATTTATTTGCTTTTCTGCCATTCATGATCTAATAATTCTGAAAGGTCACTTGTGGGTGCCCAGATGCTATACGCGCAACATAAGACGTTCTATGATTCTAGAATTCTATGGAGAACTCAGGTAAAAAGAGCAGCAAGTTGGTCATACTTGTGCCCTTGAGACAAAATTGACAAGTACAAACTTCTTTCCCTTGAGACAAGTCAAATCACAACATCGTATTTATTTCAAAATGTTTCTTGCTCCATTTCACCTTTTATTTTGAGAACCCAAATAATAAAGGATTCTGTACTTCTTTTACATTAAAGAGCTATGCAAGAAACAGATCAGTGTCAGCACCTCCATACAAGCAGTAGACTGCTTCACGTGAAGTACCATCTACTACTTTATGTGAGACTGGTCCGAAAATTCAGTGTAATGAAGACAAAATCTATTCCTGTTAGAGAGAGACACACACATACAAAGAGAATAAAAAGACAGAGACGCTAATACCCTTGCTCAAATTTATTCATTTTTATTTCTCTGTACTATCTAAACAATTTATTGTCCAGCCAAAATTAAACTTGGACAAGTGCAGAACCAAAACTGCTGTGAGGACTGAAAAGAAAGCCCTCTTTATTCTAAGCTGTCTCCTAGTTCTCTGCACTAGATGGCTGAAATGTTAAGTATATAGCAGTCACTGACTTCAAATTAAGTGCTCATGAATGTAGATTTCCATGAAGATTCCACTAGTTACTAGTTACGGTTGTATTGAACTTGGAAATAGTGAAATAAATCGAGTCTCCACTGTCCCATACAAATAATTGATGACTTAATGTCTCCAGCATTTTCAAAGTTTTAATACTTCTCCATCAATGCCGTGAAAATTAATAGGATGCAAAATGTACAAAATCATTTTACCCTTGAAACCACCATTCACTATAAGTGAAATGTATTTATTTCATTTGCCTTTGGTATGGGATCACCATCTCTCTTTGGTTTTCTCTTTTTTTCTTTTCTTTTTCTTTTTCTTTTTCTTTTTCTTTTTCTTTTTCTTTTTCTTTTTCTTTTTCTTTTTCTTTTTCTTTTTCTTTTTCTTTTTCTTTTTCTTTTTCTTTTTCTTTTTCTTTTTCTTTTTCTTTTTCTTTTTCTTTTTCTTTTTTTTCTTTCTCTTTTTCTTTTTCTTTCTCTTATTTTTCTTATTTTTCCTATTTCTTCTTCTTTTTCTTCTTCTTTCTTCTTGAACTGAGGGCCTCAGAACTGGACACAATACTCAAGATGCAGCCTCACCAGGGCACAGTACATGAGGACAAGAACCTCTCTCAACATACCGGCCATGCTCTTGATACGCCCCAGGATGCCATTGACCTTCTTGGACATGAGGGCACATTGCTGGCTCATGATCATCCTGCTGTGCATCAGGACCCTCAGGTCCCTTTCCCCTGTGATGCTCTCTAACAGATCAGTCCTCAACCTATACTGGTACTTGAGGTTGTTCTTTCCCAGGTGCAAAACTCTACACTTGCCCTAGTTGTATTACATAAAATTTCTCCCTGCCCAATTCCTCAACCTGTTTAGGTCTCACTGAATGGCAGCACAACCTTCTGATGTGTCAATAACTAATCTCATTTTTTTATCATCAGCAAACTTGCTGACAGTGCTCTCCAATCACTCATCTAGGTCACTGATGAATATATCGAATAGTCCCGGTCCCAGTACCGACCCCTGAGGGACTCCACTAGAAGACATAGGCTTCCAGCTAGACTGTGTCCCATTGACCATAACTCTCTGACTTATTTCCTTCAACCAGTCCAAACCCCACTTCGCTACCTGATCATCCAGACCACACTTCTGCAGTTTAGCTACGAGAATGCTGTGGGAGACAGTCCAGATAAACCACACCTACCGCACTACCATGATCTATCCACCTGGTTATGTCCACACAAAAGACTACCAGGCTGGTCAAACATGACTTCCCCTTGGGAAAACCATGTTAACTGCTCTTAAGGACTCTCTTATCCTTGAAATGCCTAGAGACAGCACTGAGGATAAGTTGTTCCATCACCTTTCCAGGGATGGAGGTGACGCTGACAGGTTACTAGGTCCTCCTTCCTGCCCTTTTTGAAGGTTACAGTGACATTTGCTTTCCTCCAGTTCTCAGGAACCTCTTCTGTTGTCCACAACTTACCAAAGATGATGAAGAGTGGCCTAGCAATGACTTCCGCCAGCTCCTTCAGCACACGTAGGTGCATCCCATCAGGGCCCATGGATTTATGGGTGTTCAGATTGCCTACCTGATCCCTAACCCAGTCCTCATCAACCAACTCAAACTCTTCCTTCATCCTACCTTCCTGTGGGGCCTCAGAGCTCTGAGGCTCCTGAGGATAGTCTCCAGCAGTATAGACAGAGGTAAAGAAGGCATTCAGGAACTTTGTCTTCTCTGTATACTGTGTCACTAGGGCAACCATTTCATTCACCAGTGGGCCTACATTGCCTCTAGTTAGTTTCATCTGCAGCATATTTGAAGAAGTCGTTTCTGTCATTCTTGACCTCCCTTGCAAGGTTTAGTTCCAAGGAGGCCTGAGCATTCCTAGTTGCCTCCCTACATCCTCTGACAACTCCTATGCTCCACCCAAGTGGGCAGCCCCTCCTTCCATGATCTATCGACTCTATTCTTCCACTTGAGTTTGCCCATCAGTTCCCTGGTTAACTATGCAGGTCTCCTGGTTCTTTCTTGATTTCCTACCTGTTGGGATGGACTGATCTTGAGCTTGGAGGAAGTGGTCCTTGAATACTGACCAATTTTCTTGGGCCCCTTTACATTCCAGTACCCTGTCCCATGGGGTTTCCCCTAACAATTGCTTGAAAAGGCCAGAGTTGGCCCTGCTGAAGTCCAGAGTTGCGATCCTGCTTGGTGTTCTGTTCCTACTGTACAAGATCCTGAACTCCACCATCTCATGGTCGCTGCAGCCAAGATTACCCTTCACTGCTTCAACCAGACCTTTCCTGTTGGTGAGCACAAGATCCAGCAGCGCTCCTCTCCTGGTCGGCTCATCCACCATTTGCATCAAGAAATTATCATCGATGCACTGGAAGAACCTCCTGGACTGTGGCTGGCTGGCTGTGTAGGCCTTCCAGCAAATATCTGGGTAGTTGAAAATCCACATTAGAACCAGATCCTGTGATTGAGAAGCTGCTGTCAGCTGCCTGTAGAAGGCCTTACCAACTTCCTCCTCCTGATCAAGGTGGTCTGTAATAGACGTCCACCACAGTATCACCCATGTTAACCTGACCCTTCATTCTCACCCACAAACTCTCAACTTGCTCCTCATCCACCCCTGGACAAAACTTGATACATTCCAGTTGCTCTCTCACATAAAGAGCAACTCCATCACATCGCCTTGTTGACCTGTCTTTCCTAAAAAGGACATAGCCATCCATGACCACATTCCAGCCACGTGAACTGTCCCACTGTGTCTCTGGAATTGCCACCAGGTCATAACCCCTTGACCACACACAGATTTCTAACTCCTATTTGATGCCCGTGCTCCGTGCGCTTGTGTAGAGGCACTTCATCTGGGCTGTCAGCCATGTCACCTTTTTGGGTGAAACCCCCATTAATTCCCTCAAGGTGTTCTATACTTGTGTCCCCTTTGGCTCCTACCACCTCAAGAACCTCTAATTCATCTCTGTAAGACTCTGTAAGACAGAAGATAAATTTGTATCTACCTCACTACCACTATACTGGTGCCTTCATGCTGCACTTTCCTTAAGGATGTCACTCAGTGATGACATAATCATTAAAAGTGCCAGGTTGAAGCTCAGGTAATAGTGGGACTGTCACACTCGTTTGTATCTACATTGATTTATTAAAAGAATTCCAGCTATGCTACTGAAACCAGTATAAGTATGAAAAATATGAATCAAATGTCTGTGACTCTTGAGGCTGTCTCTGATGGGTTGTGAATTTGCCAGGCAAAGAAACACTCTGTAGCTGGCTATCCTGGTCACCTCAGCATATGCATGGCTAGGTAAAATGACCAGCCTTGAAAGTCAACAGCTGGAGGTTGCTGACCACTTCATAGACAACAGAAAATCCCCTTCCTTCAGGTTTATCTGCAAAGCCACTATGCCTCCTCTTTGTATAGGTGAAGACTGGGAACATGTCAGCATCAACAAGGCTACACTTACCATTACTAGTGCGTCTATATAAATAATATCGGGAATGAAGCTGCGTGTTTTCTTTCACTGCATAGTTTTAATGATCATGCTGTGTATTTTGTGAAGTCTAAAAATTCCCATTTTCTTGTGATTTTAGTGAGCATCCAAGTGTAAATATTAACTGTTTTCCCCACAGCATCTGCCTCCTATCTTTGTCGTATATATTCTCTAGCAAACATAATATTCTGTCAGCATACATAGCTCCATCTATTTTCATTACCCTTCTACTTTTCTTCTAGATCTAATTACTTTATATATAACAAAGACCATACCTGTTATGGATAAGAACTTCTTAAGCACAGAACAGATTTTATATTTGTCTGTTCAGAGTTCTCCAGCATGCAAGAGTATTTTAAAGTTTATAACTTTAGAAGGCAGAAAACTATATGATTCATTCCTTTCTTATATATACAATATTCTTTGGCCTACAGCCCATATCTACTATGCTTAATCAGCTAAAAAATCTCCTTGCTTATTATATTGCTTGCATAATCTACTCAGCAATAAAACAGGGGTATTGTCCATGAGGTTTTGTCTAAATAGTTTCAACAGTATGAATAACAAAACAAACCCCTCTATTTTTTGTATTTTCTAATATATTTGTGCTTGCAGTCCACAATTTCTTGAAGTGTGAAGGAGGAAATATACCCAGTGGCAAGTCATAGCGTGTCACAGATGTAACTTACACAACTGTGGTGGACTTGCACACCAGCAGCATTTTAAGTCAGTACTGTGGAAACACTCTCTAATCTAGTGCTTCCACTTCTTGACTGTTAGGTATGACTCTGATCTCTGTAGCTCCAGAATGCAGATAATGTAGTTTGAAAAGATATAAGAAGACCTAATAAAATTATTAGGAATTACGAATAGTTGCCTTGCAAAGACATAATGAAAACAGTACACATTCTTCTCCATTTGAAGAGGGGAAGGTTGCAGAGGAATATATTTAAGGTTTGCAAAATCATGACTGTATTGATAAGATGAATGCAAAACTTACTCAGGAGATTCTTCAACACTGGAATCATGAGTTGCATGCTAAAACTACTAAGAGATAATTTTGAAAGGGAATTGCTTTTTTGGACAGCAGATAATGAACTTCTGGGATACGGTGTCACAAAAGATTTACAAAGGTAAATAACACTAGTAAATTCAAAAAACCTTATCCTGATTCACGGATAACGGTTCTTCAAACAGACATGTAAAATCGCTGGGTACTGGGTGACCTACTTAATATTGGGATGATTGTGGGATTTGGAGGAGTATGAGGGAAAGGACCACCAATGCTACTGTCACTGCTGGAGGAGACTAACAGGTCAGACTGACCACCAGTGTGACCTCCTGGGGAATTTCTAGCATTTCTTCATTTGAAACATAACCTTTTTCATTTGCTTCCAAAATTTGATCTATTAATAACTTTTCATAATTAAGTTTTCAGGTCAAGCCAGTCTTTGAGAACAACTGAAATTTAAACAATAACTTATGTCACCATCCCTGGAGGTATTTAAAAGACATATAGATGAGGTACTTAGGGACATGGATAGCGGTGGTGAGTGGATTGCTAGGTAAACGATTAGACTAGGTGATCTTAAAAGTCTTTTCCAGCCTGAACAATTCTATGAAGGATATGAAGACAAATCTTCCCTTGGAGCTGAATTTGTAACAGATTTCTTAAATAATACTTAACAGTTTTTACTAATCTGACTAATCTCAGATATTTGAACATTCATATTCCAGTTATTTGACACCAGATTTTTAACAGGGAACTTATTTTTGTCTCAGATATAGAAAAAAAACCCAATAATTTACACCAAAATCCACCTACGCCCAAGAGAAGGCAGTGCAAAGAGGATAAGGAACTGACCTGTTGCCTATACGATGTATTATGTGTCAAATCACAGAACCACGTCTTCACTGTATGATAGCTTTCCTCCCAGAGGTTTGATCTATGGATAAATGGGGAGACATAGACCACTCTTTCCAGTTTTCTAATCAACATAAACTGCTAAAAAATAGAATAAGGAAGAAGGCATCAGTAAACAACACTGAACACTAAAATAAGAGAAAACCTTTTTTTTTAAAAGCAGTAAAATGAAGATAGGCAACTCGTCCTTCAATGTATGAGTTACACAAAAGTACAGTTTCAGTCAGATGAATGATGTGTGTTAACTCACAGTCTGTTCCCAGTATTCAGAAACAAGAAAGGGAAAAGGTCAATGCAAGAATATCTCCACCTTTTTAAAAATAAAAAACCCTTTTTCTGTTTGGTAGGGATGACTTAACAAGAGTTAAGTTTAATCTGTGATATTAAGCAGAGTCTTATACAAAGCAGAAGTATATTGTATTGTAGGAAAGCAATATCTCTTTTTTACAAGTATTATTTTATTCTTCTTATTCCCCCCTGCTTGTGTGTAAACTCTTACAGCAATGTTGCATTGCATCAAAATTCACCTATAACTGGCAGTTCAAATAAAAAACAAAAGAAAACTGTAAAAAACAGAGAGAAATGAACAGTTTGATAAAAGAGTTTCCTCAGTTTCTTAGGAAATGATGCATGCAAAGTTTCTATTTTTAACATAAAGGCAACAAATACACAGTACAAAAAACTTTTTAAAAATCCTTCCTAAAACAACCGTTTACCCTTAGTGATGAGATATTTATTAGGGATTTAGATTTTTTTCCAAAACACGGTACTTCTGTTTGCACAAGGTTGTGAAAGATCAAATCACCATCTAGAAGAGCTTGAGAAGAATACAGTCAGACTTGATGGGCATGATGATATTTATAAATTCAGCCAGAGTGCAAAAGAAGTAAACCCCTCAGGTGCCTGTCAGAGGCAAGTGTGATCTGCCTAGGACAGATTCGTACTGTGTTTTGAGCTTTATCCCCTGTGTCCACTTATCATCAGTTCCCACTTCTGATGTGGTGAACGGTTGTTGCATAGCAGCAACCTGCAGTCTTCGTTATCGCTGTCCTTTCTTGTGGAGTTATTCGCATTTTCCCCTTCACAGGTTTTGATGAAAATCTTCTGATCATTTCCGATAATCTGAGGAACTAACCTCCTTTCACATTTTAGTGCAACCAGTCTATTCCTTTGTCCTGCAAAACAGTTTCTGCAAAGGGACAGCGGTTGTGGTTCAGCTTCTCTAGGAGAGATGTCCCTTGTGCAGAGCAACCCTGCATGTCTGGATTTTTTTTTACAGTTCCTGACTGTGCTAACAAAACATCCCAGTATGAGTTAACTGATGGAAGACAGACAAAGCTGCTCACAATGTTTATTCTGAACCATGTCTATCATGTATTTATTGCTACTTGCAATTTTCACATAGGAAGGCATGCAAGTGAAGTAAAACCAATTCTGTCTCATAATTTACAGGTGTCTGACTGGAATTTTTGACATAGCCGTCATAGACGTACTAAATGGTGTGATATCAAAGTTGTTACTTGGAAGGAATTTACAGGTTAAGAAATTCATATTTTTTTTCACAAGAGCCACACTAGGTAGCCACAGCAAAATGAGGATGTGTCTTTGTTAATTAAAAAAACCTGTGAGGTAAAGATAGGACTAGCAGATTGCCTGGCAAAAGTTTTAGAATCAATTCATCTTATAACAACTTAGAATGCATTTTCTGCTATAAGTTATTTCATTCAGGGGAATGTGGAATACACTCTGCTGGCAAAATCACAATTTCTGCAGGTTACGTCCAAGAGCTTTTTTAGTTCACTTAGCCATTTTAACAAGACTGGTGAAGCACTTCAAACGTAGTCAGCGTAAATATCCCTAAAGGTGACAGGTAACTCTTAGCAGTAAAGATCCTACCTGCATGATTTTGATTGCATAGGTTGTCTTCTTCCATATTTCAGACAGTATGCATTTCAGGCCATAGGACATTGATCCCTTGATATAAAAAGAATGAGGTTCAATGTGCAGACTAGACCTTCTGTGAGATAAGGAATACACAATGATTTTGGATTCAGTCATTTCAACGAAGCAATTGGAAAACAAACAGAAGGAAAATATGTTCTTCTAAATTTATGTTTCACATTAGCAAAATCAGCTACCTTATTCATTGAAAATCTACTTATCTCTACTCTCAGAAAAGTAACTAAAGCTAGGAAAATGAGGTGAACACATTCTAAGAAAGATATTATCTTGATCGTTACACATATATTTAGCTTAGCATCTTCATTTTCATTTCATGACAGGGTTGTGTTTTTTTGTTTTCTCTTTGCACTTTACACAAATATCTGTTTTCATGTTAAAATCTGAAAAAATAAAAACCAGACATTCGCTGCTTATTATAGGCCTGCATTAATATTTTAACAGACAAAATAATAGAGAGATGTTATTAAAAGACGTACACTGATTTCCTACTTAAATGCCTGACTGATAGAATCTAGTGAGCTGAGTAAATTTGTAAGCAGGAGTTTGTAATTTTTTGTAAATACTAATTTAAGGACTTCCATCATGTTTTCAACACACTGAATTGTACTCATATTACAACTTCATGACAGTTCCTTTCCTAATTTCAGTAAATTATGACAAGTATTTTCTTATCACTGTGTGCTTGCCTGTGGAAGACTGCATATATGCAAAAACAATTACTATGAACCAAAACAGAGACACTATTAACAGAAGGAGGTATACCTGATGGAAGGTAGGGAAAAGGTTTTGCAGTTTGTGTCAAATTCCAAACAATCAGAATGAAAACTTAGTAGAAGCAATATATTTTACAATTTATTGTTATTGTGCATTAATGATTATTAAATTTTCTTGGATGAGCAAGTGAACATGAGTTCTCTGATATATCCACCTCTTTTGGTTTGTCAGTCATTAACAGTCAACAGAAGAGGTGTTCTTCCTTCCCCAGCATTCTTGTCTAACCCAAAATGCCCTATCTAGCTGCAGTAATACAAGTAGTCGGTCCAGTAAATGTTGTAGACGCTAAGCCTCTTGTGTTCATTCCAGTTACTAACAATTTCTGAGAAGAAGGATGCGTTCACTGATACTTGGCAAAGTACAGAAATTCAGGGATACCTGTTTGGCTCTAGTATTGGAATAAACCCGTAATCAGAAATTTTTTTTCTCATGATGACCAAAGAAACCCACAAGCTGAAATGAAGCATTTTGAGGGAAGAAAGCAATATTCTACATAATTAACCACATACGGTGTCTGTCAATACACACATCCAAGAACAGGAAAGGCCGTAATCCTGAAAAGTAGTAGGGACAGGTTTGTACATGATACTGAATCTGAAGCACATTGATAATCTTGCTCAACCACTGACATAATATAGATGTGGAAAATATAGGAAAAAAACAAGAGAGTATTCTTTTATATACTATTTT